>WAAB01016154.1:64641-100167 GCA_013389865.1 Piaya cayana
CCACTCTCATCATGTGGAATTTCTTCCTAATGGCTAATCCAAATCTTCCCCATTCCAATTTAAAGCTACCCCCCTCCTCTCCCTATCACTCCATGCCCTTGTAAAAAGCCCCTCACAGCTTTCCTGTAGTCCCTCTATAAATACTGGAAGGCTGCTATGAGGTTTCCCTGGAGCCTTCTCCAGGCTGAACAACCCCAACTCTCTCAGCCTGTCCTCAGATGAGATGCTCCAGCACTCTGATCATTTTCACGGCACTCCTCTGGACCCATTCCACCACATCCATATCTTTTTTACATGGGGGATTCCAGAACTGGACACAGTACTCAAGGCGGGGTCTCATGAGAAGAGAGTAGAGGGGGAGAATCCCCTCTTTTGACCAGCTGGCCACAATTCTTTTGATGCAACACAGGATATAGTTGGCTTTCTGGTCCGTGAGAGCACATTGTTGGCTCATGTCGAGCTTCTCATCCACCTGTACAGCCCCAAGTCCTTCTCTGCAGGGCTGCTCTCGGTCTCATTATCCCCCAGCCTGTATTGAAATCAAGGATTGCTCTGACTCAGGTGACGGACCTTGCACTTGGCCTTGTTGAACCTCATGAGGTTCATATAGCCCCACTTCTCCAGCTTGTCCAGGTTCCTTTGGGATTGGCACTGTTGGCCTTGCAAAGTTGCCATAATCTGAATGGGAGTTTCCATCCTCAGGTCCTCAGCCCAGGGACTGTGAACAGCAGTGCTGAGGAAAATGAGAAACCTAGCCAGCGGTGTGCAGGGGGCAGGGTGGTGAACTGCGGTACAGAATACTGAGCTCCAGCACCATATCTCAGCCCTGCAAAAAGAACGCAACACCAGAGCAAAACAACTTGGTTGTTTATGATACCAGCGAGAAATAGATGAGCCTGCAGAAACACAAGGAGCAGTTTTTTCAAGACAATAAATATCAAAGGAATCTTTATTTTGTGAACTGTGCCACAAGCCAGGTACTTCCCTGGTGGTTTGAAGAGAGAACAGTTGAGGCTGTGGGGAATAGGCACAAGTGTCACATCGCCAGATCTTAACGCATCTGTTAGAGTGAGTCCAGAAGGGGGCCATGAAGATCATCAGAGAGCTGGAGCACCTCCTGTACAAGGGCAGGCTGAGACGGTTGGGGTTGTTCAACCTCAAGAGCAGACTCTGAGGAGAACTCATTGCAGCCTTCCAGTACTTGAAGGGAGCCTGCAGGAAAGCAGGGGAGGGGCTCATTATTGGGGAGCACAGGGGTAGAATGAGGGATAACAGTTTTAAGCTAAGAGAGGGGAGATTTAGGTTAGATATTGAAAAGAATTTTTTTACTGTGAGGGTGATGGATCTCTAAGGTCCCTTCTGACCCACAACATTATGTGATTCTATGAGTAACACCTGGGCTTTGGGACAAAGGGACATTGAGAGTTGCAGATCCTTAAATGAACAGTTTTATGTGAGAGGTAACAGTTAATACATAAGACTAAAGTAGCATTCCTTTCTTCCATTCTGCTAAGCTATGTACATTACCCAAACTGTCCAATTAATTCAGCAGATTTTAATCCATCACCTCTTTCTGATTACCCCAGGTGGCACTCTTGATAATGAATCAGTGATAAATACGATTTCCCTTCCAGGGGCACACCTGCTTACAGAAATTTAAATAAATAGCCTGAATGGAAGTATCTGCATTTACGATGATTTAGTTTTTATGGACTAATAAAAAGAATGAAATGCAAAGCTCTGTTCTTAGATCCTCATCCTGAGAAGAAGCACCCACACATCCTCAGGAGATCTCTTTTTAGGACCAGCACCAAGCTGCAGAATTGCTAGCTCCAGTAATAATCTCCCACAATGGCCAGTAATAGCACATATTTCATCAGCTATCATGTGTTTTTCCAGGGAGTGGCAACGTGTGATTCATTCCAAATGCAAGTGTCTGCTGCAGCATATTTTGAGAAATCAACCCAGGAAGTTGCACTGAACCACATTACCATGGAAATATTCGCTGGGGAGGGAGGACACAAATAAAACTTGCTAGTAATTTTGAGGACATTACCAATAGTTGCATGTACACCAAATACAGGGTGCTCACACCAAGAATATTTCCGTCTTTTCAAGAAAAATGTTTGAGCAGAAATCTTCTGTCCACTTGAAAGTTGGAGAAAGTCGGTGTAGGATAGTTTCCAGATGCTTCTCATTAATTAGAAGAGACAGAAGCATAGCACACTGCTTTTAGGCTAAGCAGCAGTTAACTTAAAGGACCATTATCAAAACTGGGTGAAAATGGGAGACATTTAGGATTGAACCCCCACCCTGAGCTGTCAGTCTTTGTGGAAATGCTGTTCAGGTGCCCTGCACAGTCAAAACCCGCAGCATGTAGTTCATGATGGACTGGGATGCCAGCAGGGAGAACATCATATCAGAGAAATACATGTTGTGTGCGTGGTTTGTGTCAAGACTTGTCTGCCACGCACGCTGTCCCCCGAGATGAAGCAAGAAGTGCATCACTTCTGCATAAGAAGATCCTCTTGCAGAAAGAGCAGAAGGAGAAAAGCAGAAACTTTTGCCTCTGGGACAAAGTACTTTAGGCATGGGAAAATATTTTGCAACCTCATTTAAATAAATGAGACAATTGACAGGAGAACTTGACAGCCACAACTTAAGAAATGAGTAATGCACATAACAAGTGAGTAATAAAGCAAAAGGTATTAGCCTGAGAGGAAAAAAAAAACCCCAATAGAATATTTGTATGCTCTTTGAGCACCTCTGAGTGAAGCTCTTCAGGCGTGATATTAAGGTGAGCAACCATCGAGCAGGCCACAAGATGTCAGCACTGCAGAATGGTGATTCCTACCAGGTACAGAAAAGTTCTTTTGCATCCTGTAAGTGTTTGGCATTAGATTGGGAGTTTTTATATGATGGCATAATCTGGCCTTATTTTTTTCAACCATTGACATCCAAAATTGGCTGCAAAGGGGAATTGCTTCAGTGGCTATTTTGGGGGGTCTTTCTGTCTTAAAAACTTTTCTAAATGTTTTCATGGGGTCAGCATTAACTACTAATGGTATATACTGCCTTGTAGCTATCAGTGAGTTGTTTCAGGCTGTATCCAGCCTGGCTAGAGAGCAGTCACTGCAATTCAGCGTGTGTACTATCGTGTTAGGACGTTGTCCAAAGCTCTCTGTTGCTGCACCCTAGGCTTTTTTTCAAACCCTCACACTGGCTGGAGAAAGGTCTGCTGGCTTCAGTTCTGTGGAGGAAATGGGAAGACAGTCTGAAGCTATTCTGGGCTTCTATTCAGAAAAGGATACTTGGGGTAACAGATCTTTTTAAAGGTCTCCAGCAACATAAGCCAAATCACCAGCAAAAGAATAAACTTCTGCCCCCCACCCCCTATTTCCTTTTGCAAGAAAATAAGATCTGACCAGCATTTTTTGTTTGTTTCTTTAAAATCAAGCAACCAGCCTCATTTGTATTTCACATTAAAATCCATCTCCTGTTCTCATGGGATGCTCTATAGTTTTTGCCTGTACCATTCAGTCCTACCGAAACCCTTCCTGTTGTAAACAACAGCCTTCTCCCTCCCCTGCTGGTGTGGCTGTCATCAGCCCTGCTGCAGTGCCAGCAGCTAGTTGCAGGCTTAGCAAAGTAAGTTACTGTGTCCTGCTTAGGGAGGGGACACCAGTGGGAGGATGCAGTAAGCCAGGAGGGATGGTGTGGTGTCAGAGCCACCAGAAAGCCATTCTGCTGCCTTTCCCTGCCCATTCATCTGAGCTTCTGTCCATTCAGCTCTTGGCAGCAACGATGGGAAAGTGACATCTTTTACCATCTGAAGATTTTGCCCATGAGATGAGTGTGGCCACTGTTTAGAGGGTACTTTACTGTCGAGTTCATCTCTCCTACCTTTAGGGACCAATGTGAAGGGAAAAAAGAGTTCACTTCGGCATCTTTTAGTCCCTGGGAAGAACAAATGGATAGTGTCACACAGATGCAGAGGGCAATAAATGTGTTTAGCATATCTCAGCCCAGCCTGTTTACTGTAACTCAGTCACATCCTGGTGCCTCAAGTGTTGATGTTGGCAGGGGGAGAAGTAGTTCTGCATCTCCCTTTTCTGTGGTACACGTGTTGTGGCATGGGGCTCCCTTCTGTCATTGTAGAAGCTCTCCCTATGCTGACTGTTTTTCAGGGTAGCTTAATTTCCTAAAGATCTACATATGAAACCTTCTCATTATTTGATGATTTTAAGAAAAGTGTCAGAAGGGGTAGGCTAGGATGATGTCTAATGGATTGTGGTTAACCCAGTCATGTCTCTAACAGCAGCATGGAGGGCAGCTTGCATGAAGCTGCATGAACTAAGTGCTTCTAACTTTAAACTTTATTTCTGTTGCAATAATGATAAAGGGACACCTAGCAATAGATACAGTTCTTGTTTCAAAAGTCTCTTTCCATAATAGTTTATTATGAACCATCTGGTCTCATTAATGTTTTATGGAAAGCCATCTGTCTGCTATATTGTTCAAGCCATTCAGTAGTAGGACTCCCTCATAAATTAGCCAAAAGGAATGGCTGTCAAACTATTGTGTAGGAGCCCCAAACATCTATGTAGGTCCTACATAAATTGTTATTTTAAAAGCATATTATTCCACATTAAATTATGGAAGTCTAAAAAAATCCCCACATGAGTAATAACATCTGGAATCAAACTTATTCCTTATCCTTCTTAATTTTTCTTCTTTTCCTACGTCTTTATTTCTTGGCCAGCTGGAACAGGACCTACAAAGTCAAATCACAAACTGTATTAAAATAACAAGCATTAAGATTTTCTTTTCAGTAGAACAGTTCATAGTGGTTGTTATTTGTAGACAACCCTAGAGTTACAGTGAATGGAAGAACTAAGGAAAGCACATACTAAAGCATACATAGAAAGTCTAGGAGAAAATTGGCAAAACAAGAGGAGTTAAATGATCCGTGGGGAAGGCTGTGACTGAAGCTGCTTACAGAGCGGAAAGCTGAGCGTAAGGAACAGTCTTCTTTGATCGGCTCCCCAGGCTTATTCTGATTCACTTCCTCTTGTGTCCTCAGAATTGTTGTGTATGCACAAGTGCCCTCAAAACCACTCGGTATCCAACTGCGGGAGCAAGTGCTTTGGGCAGAATCTTCCAAAGAATCCGCAGTATGTGATCGCAGTTCTTCCCGAGGCAGCCGACCGGATGGTGTTTGTATTACAAACACAGAACTGGAGCATGGCTGTAGTCAAACCTTGCAAAATGTTCAGAGTCTAACATTAATATTTCATTGAATAACACCAGATGTACATTTTCATCTACTACAACGTTTGTGGCAATAGCTTTATTATGATTTAAAACCAATTCTGTCTCTCTCCTTTAGTTTTTCTGTCTCCTTTGTTTTATTTCCCAGATATTTTGCAACTCCTTACCCCTCATTCTCATTATCCGTTAACCGTCAACTCAGTCTCTCAGAAATGAACAGTGACTGGAATTACTGTTCCAGGGCAATCTGAAAGGGGCTTCTCCAGGACAACAAAGTAAATGCATTTTTTAATACCCACAGAGATAAAATTGATCATTTTTCTTATTTTTCTTAGAGATCTTTGAAGTACGCCATAGCCCACAGAAGTAGCAAATGCAAGGAGAAAGGTACAAATTGCACAGAAGCCAGTGGTTCCAAGGGTGCTGCAGAGCTGTGAGGCTGCATTGCTACCACAGAGTGAGTCAGGGCTCCTGCAGCTTCCCTGGGACTCTGCAGCAGGAGCTCTCAGGGGCCATCTTCACCTTCTGCTGTGGAAATCCACACCGTAAAGAAGGACAATAGGAAAAAACACCCCATCCCATTCTGCACGGGCCTGACAGCTCAGCCCCCTCGGGTAACAAGATTAAGGCCTCATGTTTCTGCTTAAAGCCACTACAATTTTCAGGTTGCTATTGAATCATGGAATCATAGAATAACCAGGTTGGAAGAGACCCACTGATCATCAAATTCAACCCATCCTATCAAACACCAAAGCATGACCCTCAGCACCTCATCCACCCGTGCCTTAAACACCTCCAGGGAAGGTGACTCAACCACCTCCAAGGTTTTCTTTTCTATGTCTTACAAACACTGGCCTAAGAATATGCCTCAATTTTCCTCACTAAAGGGAAGCAGGATGAAAAGAACACAGTTCTTTTAAGCAGAAATGGGAGATTTAGATTAGATATTTGGGAGAATTATTTTTATTGTGAGGGTGGTGAGGCACCAGAACTGATTGCCCAGAGAAGTCATGGATGCCCCATCCCTGGTGGTGTTCAAGGCCAGGTTGGATGAGGCTTTGAGCAACCCCAGTGTCCCTGCCCATGGCTGGGGGATTGAAACTGGATGATCTTTAAGGCCCTTGCAACCCAGACCATTTCACCATTCTATGATTCTACGATTCCTTTTGAGACTAGGATCCAAGGGCTGGTGAGCAGCTGAAGACAGTGTGGGCTGCTAATTACACTGGAATTCCTTTTACAACAGCGCTGCCCCAAAAGACAGCAAGCTGCCATGAAGGTGGTGCTGTGGGTCAAAACCTATCAGAAATGGTAAAAGGCTGTAGCTGTCCTGAACAGAGCAGGAACCACTACACAGCAGTATACACATAGTTACTGTCTGGCCTCACCGATGTTGATACGCTAGAGAGTAAACAAGGCAATTTCTAAGATAGAAGGAATACCAGCTGCATCCTGTAAGGCAGTGTTAGTATGAAAGAAAACAATGAGCACCTGGTAGTGGGAAAGCATGAACTGCAGTCATTCTTTCCGCTCAGAATGTGTGACTACACACTTCAACACTGAGAATCTTATTTTGACAATATATACTCTTCCTTCTCATTCCTTTCCCCCATCATTTCAAACAATTCCTTTTAGTATCAAGACAAAAGCATTTACATAAGCATTAGCTTTAGGAAGGTTTGCAGATAGATAAAATACAGTGGAGCTCCTACTATGGCCTTTCTTGTGACACGGCACATCCAGGTTTCTTTTCCAGTTTCCGATATTCCCAAAAGGTGATAATATAATATTCTTGAGTTACACCCTCCATGAATTTTGACTGAAGTTTTACTTTCTCTCCAAAATGAAAGCAGACAGGTTAAAGATGGGCTAGGCTCACCCTCCTCAGCTAACTAAAAAACTCAAGCTTGCTCTAACTGACCTACTTGCAGNTTTTCTTTTCTATGTCTTACAAACACTGGCCTAAGAATATGCCTCAATTTTCCTCACTAAAGGGAAGCAGGATGAAAAGAACACAGTTCTTTTAAGCAGAAATGGGAGATTTAGATTAGATATTTGGGAGAATTATTTTTATTGTGAGGGTGGTGAGGCACCAGAACTGATTGCCCAGAGAAGTCATAGATGCTCCATCCCTGGTGGTGTTCAAGGCCAGGTTGGATGAGGCTTTGAGCAACCCCAGTGTCCCTGCCCATGGCTGGGGGATTGAAACTGGATGATCTTTAAGGCCCTTGCAACCCAGACCATTTCACCATTCTATGATTCTACGATTCCTTTTGAGACTAGGATCCAAGGGCTGGTGAGCAGCTGAAGACAGTGTGGGCTGCTAATTACACTGGAATTCCTTTTACAACAGCGCTGCCCCAAAAGACAGCAAGCTGCCATGAAGGTGGTGCTGTGGGTCAAAACCTATCAGAAATGGTAAAAGGCTGTAGCTGTCCTGAACAGAGCAGGAACCACTACACAGCAGTATACACATAGTTACTGTCTGGCCTCACCGATGTTGATACGCTAGAGAGTAAACAAGGCAATTTCTAAGATAGAAGGAATACCAGCTGCATCCTGTAAGGCAGTGTTAGTATGAAAGAAAACAATGAGCACCTGGTAGTGGGAAAGCATGAACTGCAGTCATTCTTTCCGCTCAGAATGTGTGACTACACACTTCAACACTGAGAATCTTATTTTGACAATATATACTCTTCCTTCTCATTCCTTTCCCCCATCATTTCAAACAATTCCTTTTAGTATCAAGACAAAAGCATTTACATAAGCATTAGCTTTAGGAAGGTTTGCAGATAGATAAAATACAGTGGAGCTCCTACTATGGCCTTTCTTGTGACACGGCACATCCAGGTTTCTTTTCCAGTTTCTGATATTCCCAAAAGGTGATAATATAATATTCTTGAGTTACACCCTCCATGAATTTTGACTGAAGTTTTACTTTCTCTCCAAAATGAAAGCAGACAGGTTAAAGATGGGCTAGGCTCACCCTCCTCAGCTAACTAAAAAACTCAAGCTTGCTCTAACTGACCTACTTGCAGTGCTCTTTCTCAGGCAAAGTCCTCAGCAGAAATTTTTCCTGTGATAGAACTTAACAATTTGGTGCACTACTCTTGAACTTCATAAGAAAATTGATTTTCCCATCCAAAACCCCTATACAGCTATTACATAGCTCTAAGTGCTTTCACAAGATTTGTTTCACTGTCTGAAGTGCAAGTAACAAACAATGAATACAAGTAGGACGATCTTCACTCCATCTTCTGTCTGCCAATGGCTGAAATGATAACGAACCTAAGAGTAAACAAAACAGTAAATCTCTCTCAGCTATTAGACAGGTTCTCATCTATTGACAAATCTACATAATCTTCCTTGCTCTAGGCAGCACTGCAGATATACCCTCATAAAACCTAAGGAAAGGAGTTCTCAAGGCATGTATTGCAATAATCCAAACTAGATTTACTGCAGCCTTTGTCATGGCTGCTTTTTTTCTCAACACAAGTTAAAAAGTAAGAAATTTGTAATTTGGGAAAGCAATTTTGTATTAAAGAAATTCTAATAAAACCCCACAATGTCAACTAAGCCAAAAGTCATATTTTCAAATTCTAACAGCTGGCCTTGGTAAAATATCAAGTGAAACATTAGCTTAAAAAATCCTCAAGGAAGAACAGTGCCCTAACACTTAGAGAACACCAGTAGTTCCTGAAGTATGTGCAATTACTAACAGAAACATCATCCAATGTTCATAGAACATCTTGTCTTCCAGGAATTTATTATTGTTCCAGGAGCCTGTAAGAATTTGCATCAATGAACCCGCAGAGTCAAATTCCCCGTTAAGTTAAGCCTGGGTTATACTCAGCTCAGTAGAGCAATGCTGATTTACCTCAAATGAGGGTTTACACATAGCAATTCCAAATATTTCCCTTGGTACAGAGTAAGCAAAGATACAAATTCCTAAGTACGCAGCAGAATTTGGTATCTGGCCAACTTTTCACCCTGTTTAAAACCTCAGAGCAAGCCTACAAATTCTTATGCATCTGCTGTACTAGAGGGGGTCTTGAGTTAAAAACCAGCAAATTGAACACGGTGAGCAATGTTTGCAAGATGAAAAGAATGTAATGGAGGCATTAAAAAAAAAAAAAAAAAGAAACAGAAGCCAGGATGTGTTGGTTACTACGCGGAGCAAGCTTTGCTCAGCTGTCAGTGTTTTTCCTCACGCTATGGTGGTTAGAATAATTTTGCAGTAAGCAAAGTGACTTTAAATAGAGATTACTGCAAATGAACAGACAACTGAGCTTAAACACAAATTGTTTGCAAGGTCTGCACGAGCCAAGTGTACCTGAAACTTCTATAGAGGAGGAGCAGCCTGTTTGGTCCAGGTACCACTGGCCACACTGTGGGTACGCAGAATGTTATTGGCTCAGTCACGAGTAATTCAGTCCATATCCATTTCTCTGTAAAACAAGTTCCTACAGCCCTAGGTGCTTGTGATTAAAGCACCAGTAATAAGCATCCCTTGCCATCTTCCTCTCTCATATATAATCATGAAAATAACATTATTGCTTCTGTAAGCCATGATTTTCCCAGCAACTTGAATAAAAGACTAGTTATTTCAGGTACCAGTCAAAGCATATTAGATCTCTATGGAATTAATCAGCAATAAAGCGATTCTCACTGACATGATAAGCAAGTTCCACAGTTCTTAACCCAATACAGAGCCAAAATGGCTGGATTTAAAAAAACCCCAGGAACTGATTCTTGCCCACTATAAAAGCTGTTTATCTTTCAATCTCTGTCCTTGTTCTGCCGTGTACGACAGCTGAGGATATTCTGCGTGGTAATAGATTTGATCCAATTTTCCCAGCTCTTTCTGGAACCTCCATGCTCCCTCCCACCGAATCTTTCTACACACTGAGCCTAGGAAATGCTGCAGAACTGCATTCAGGAATTACATGTTGGTCAGCAATGACATTTTTCAAGTTCCTAATACACACATATTGCATCTTATACAGATACAGTGGGACTGTGAGACACAGCTGAGATGAGACTGTCAAAGCTGTACTAAATCACTATCTCCAAGGAAGAAAACATCACGTTAATACCATTTCCTTCCAGTTAGCTATTTTATACAGTAAATACTATGCTTCCTTGGTTTTAAAAGTTTTTTATGGAGAAAATATGGTTTGTGGCTTCCACATTGATGCTAAAGCATACCATTTATGCTGCATCTCTGCCTACTAAAAACTGCTTTTAAGAATCTACTTCCAGCTGTAAAGGAATCCCACTGGCTTACCCCTTCCCCTGCCCCAGTGTCTGGCAGAACCATACAGCAGTGCTGTGCAGGGAACTGGTAAGCAACTGGTAAGCAACTGGAACACTGCACAACTACCAGACAGATTGTAAGAGTGATAAATAAGGCTTCTAGCAGCTAGAGGCTCTCTCATACTTGCCACTCTGGAAACTGTAAAAAGCACAAATCACTACACCAGCTACACTTATTTCAGGTGTCACAAGTTTTGAAGAAAGATACTTACAATCCCTGGGAAAAAGTCAGGGTGCTCTATGACCTTTTGCAAGTATGATTTATTAACATCCAACTAAACTGGTTACAGAGACAAAAATAATAAATCGAATTTTGCATCAAGGTGCTCCAACATTATTTTTGGAGCAAGTGAAGCAGAAAGCAGGAACGGTCCTGACTACAGAACGTGTTCTTAAAAATATGAAAGTCAGTGGTGATGCTAACATATAAGATACCTTTCTTCATTCTGAACTCACTATTGCCCTGTCAAAACAAAGAACAAATTCAGCATTTAGCAGCTTTGAGTAACACCTCATACATGTAGTATGTTAACACAAGAACAAGACTGCCCAATTCCCAAGGACACCAACCACCTCAGGTGTGGAGCTGAAGGAGCTCATCACCTCTAGTGGATCAACTTCCCAAACATTCTCAAAAGCTTTAATACAGTTTTTAGTTGATATAACAAAAACACCAAATCCACAATTTATATAAAAACCGAACCACTTAAAATATTTTTCTAACATATGGCAACTATTTATGTGGAAAATTTCTCTTATTGCTTTCAAAAGCTGCAGCAAGAACAGCATCTCAGTACTGAGCAGTACAATAACACATTTGATGATAAGGTACAGCATTCACCAAGTTTCAACAGATAAAGCCAGGTAACACGCAGTTTCTTACGAACCCACAGCTGCTGGAATAAGTTGCACCCACCAGTAGCTAGAAAATAGAACAGATGAGTCAGTGAGTACCGTGAATTTTATTCATGGTAGGCATAATCCATGAATGAAAATACACTCAACCAAAAACCCCTTCCATTTGAACTTTGCTCCTTTTGAGTAGCACCATCTGACTCTAGCCCCTTGCAAGGTGTATTCGGTTATGTGGAGAAGCTGGATTTCATCCTTCTCTCTATTATATCTGCACTGTGGGCCAAGTTTTGCACTCCCCTTCAGCTTGTCCCCTCTGTGTGAGCTGTACACAAAAGAGGCTGTATTGAAAAAAATAAGATATGTTGAAAATATCCTGAAAGCTGGTCATCTAGAGAGACAACAGCAGAGATTTACACAGAAGCAGATGCGAGGACATTAATTAGGAGCATGCTGAGCAGCTAGAGCTGCGTATTTCCATCGCATTCTACCCTTACCAGGTCTGACTGCAAAGTACACATGGAAAAAGTCTTGTTCACAGTCAAGGAAAAGATGCAGAAGCAGGTCACGATGTTTATGGGGAAAGATTTTAACTACAGCTTTTAGGCATGAATCGTCATTTAAAAGCTTGTTAGAATGGACTGTTTCCCTATTCTTCAGATTTTTTTTTAATAAAGAGAAAAATGAGAATAAGAGACCCTATAAAAATGAGAATAAGAGACCCTATAGATATAAGGGGCCACATGGAAAACCTAAACAGGACTGTAAACAGCTGAGAGAGAGACTGAGGGGCATGGGAAGGGCTGAGGTCTTTTGTTAGATTGGTTTGGGGGTTTTTTGGGTTTCTGAGACCAGCACTCAATCTGTGTGCAAAAAGCCGCCCCTGGTTGTATATTCTGGCCCCATGAACTTGTGTTCCTCTCAGTACAGTGATCTGGCTTCAACACTAAACTGCCAAATAACAAGGTGACTGCAACCACCACCTCCTTCAGGAGACACGTAATCCTGTTTCCAGTGCTTCAAAGAAAACTTGGTGGTAGAAGTACAGGCCTCTAGGATTTTTCCTTATCAAAATTTAGGCTGGTTTCATTCTTCCTTCCATGCATCCAATTTTCCAAGCCCTGTGTAATGAACCTAAGTCCTTTGCTGGATCCATATTTCAAAAAGCACCTAAGAAGTATCTCAGCGCTGGCAAACTAGCACATAAAAGCATATTTCAGAGAGTAGAAAGGGAACGCAACCATTAATGATCCTTGGCTTGGTGGCTCCAATCCCTCCAGTTCCTCTCAGTCTATAGGGCACTTGATGCTACCAAGAGTAGCCTCCTCAACAAGTGATGCTGTTTCCTAATCCCAAACTTACTGTACCAAAATCAGAACTTAGGTGTCAAGCCTGCAAACCTGGAACTGTGGGTTTCAGTTTCTAAGAGCTTCTAAAAGCAAGATTTCCCTGATTTTTTTGCTGTGTCATTAGAAAACTGAGCCGGTGCTTTAACACTCCATCGCCTAAGATGCTCCGTCACCTGGACTTAAGTTTATAGCAAGTGTTTTACTTTGTGAAAGGAAACAAAACGAAGGGCAGTGCTAGATGAGTGCTCCTCAAACTGCCCTCCAAAAGCACATTAAGTAGCGTTTACAAAATCATCAAAGAAAAGAGCTTTAACAGCAGGAAGGGGTCATCAGAAAATTTTAAGACTGATCCATTGAGCTAAACAGTTTGAGGATCACTGTTGTGTATAAAATGAAACAGTAAGTTGCCCAAAACATTCTTTTTACCACTCAGGCAAAAAAGGTCTGAAGTTTATGGGAAAAAAAATACCAAAATTTGATATTTTACCAAGAATAACTGTATCGACTATATTAAGCTTTGTGATTGATGAATATATATTTTCTGTAGAAATACACAGAAGTAACATCAAGATGCTTTTCTTCCACTTCTTAATATACAGCTGACAGACGTTTAACAACTAAACCAATTTGTTTCGTACAAAAGTAAGCAGGGACAACTCTACTGCAGTGGGAAAGATGAGGTCAGAGGATCATTCACAACCAGTTATATTGTGTTTGCAAATGTTTATGAGAGATTTACAAAAGGAGCTTGTGCAATTGTTTTGCTTCATGCATATAAGGAATGCCCTGGGTTATTAGCAGGCGTTATTCTTCTGGAGATGATAGTTACATTCCGAAGTTTACTTTCTTGATAGGGCAATTTCACTGAAGACAATTTTATATAAGGCACTCCTCAGCCCAGGACTTCTTGTCATTAATCAAATGTAAAGTAGGTATTTTAGATCGTACGACACAAGGCAGCACTGCCAGTTTGATTTCTCAAAAATCACGACTCAAACACCACTATGAGATTTGTTTCATTTAACACCTGTTGATTTTAATGCATTACAATTCTTAAACTTTGCCTTTTGCCCTCTAATCCTTTCATTTCAATACTATCAACTATTAGGTCATATGACAAAATATGGCGAAATCCCATACATACAGAATACAAACCCAGCAGTCAGATCAGACAGGAATCACAGCAGCTGCCAAATGATGAGCAAGTTTAATGCCTCCTCCACAAATTTTGCTCCTTTTCTTTTCATTTCCCTTTCCCACTTTTGTTGTTAAATGAAAGTTATTTTTTGTATAAATGGTGACTACCAACGGGAAGGATAATTACAAATATCAATTAATTTCTGGGCCAAGTTATCACAGTTAATACAAGAATAAAACACAGGAAGGGAACAAGATATGACATCCTCACTTTCCTTGAAAAGTCAAGCACTGCCCAAAGGTTAAGATTTCCTTTGAAATCAAAGCTGAGATTTTGTCTTTATATCAACGTGAACCTTGCCTTGTTTGTAAGCTGCTGGCCTAGCAGTCAGTCTTTAAAAGACATATTAAATAGACAGAATTATGCTAACTTCTTTGGTAACAAATTACAAAAATGACAGAGGCAGAGTTCCTGGGCACAGTGAAAAAGCCTTCATCTGCCTCTAAGACAACAGGGCTTCAAGGTAACAGAAAGCAAAACTCAAATCTACATCATCTAATCTTACATCACAGACTTGGTTTAAAATGGAAGCGTTCATACTATTTCCTTCATGTTACATATAATACATAGATCTGTTTTTAATGGGTTTTCTTTACAACACTGCAGCACACAGTAACGTACAAGCTTTTCTAAGCTACTAGTGCCCCCAGGAGTCTCCCTTATCCATGCCTTGTCTGATTGTTCTAGTCATAAGTCAGTTAAAACGTGCTGATGGCATTTGTGTTTGTATCACTGAAGTGGCATGTAGGAAAAAGAGGGGATGGTGGTGGTGACAGGATATAGAGCTAAACTTGGAAACTGAACTGTTGCCAGAGAGCCACAGAGACAGAACAGACTTGAAGAATCTTAGGTCAGGCTTCAGCTGCAGATAGGTAAGAATGCAAATGATTCTGTTAATGACTGTGGCACTGTGATTTGATGGGAAAAAACCCCAACAAACCAAAACACTGCCCATTGCTATAATTTTCGTTCAAAAGTGCGACTTCTGCTACATTTGTTCCCTGCTAAATTTCTGACCTATGGTTTGGTAGTTTCACAAATCTAACCACATGTATAAAATTGCAGGAAAGAGATGCGATTGATTTAGTGCAAGACACTTGAATATTTATCTGAACATAACAAACAAACAGAGGAAGATCAAAGACTCCACACATTTCTCCATAAGGCAGATGGTAATTTTTTAAAATATAAGATCTTAAATATGCTGTTTATTTCTTAAGAGGTAGAAAATATCAAAATACTAAGAAAAAATCTCTAGCTTAAAACAATCAGTTTGCTTACTTTTTTTAAAAAGTCTTCCTGTTGCAATTTTTTTAGGTTAATAAAAACAAATGAAGCTATGGAAGCACAGGATTTCGTGCTCTGTATAGGTTTTACTCACTGGAAAAAGAGAAAGCTTCTTCATCTAGTCAGTGCTCAAGCAGTATGTACAAAGGATCTTCTCATCTTGCCCTGTTAGGGGCTATAAATCTGGAAGATTCCTAGTGGAGAATTTTAGCGGTTCTTGAATTTCTAATACTACATTTAGCTGGGTACAGTTTATGCATAAGGCAGTAGAACCACTGGTGTAAGCTCAGAACTACCTCTTCCATAATGCTAAGAAGAAAGCTAACAGAAACAAAAGCTTATTGAAATATCTTCTATAGGCAACAAAAGATCATACTCAGATTCCAGCATCAGCTGATAAATCTGTTTTAGCAATTTATACCAGCCTAGAGACAGCTGAACTACCTGTTAAACTGTGGAAGCCTACACAGAGTTTGCGACACTAAGGCTTGCACTCTGATTTCTCAGCACAGCCAGGAGGTGCTGACGCTACTGTCTCCAATTCAATTCAATAAGGCATAAGTTAACTCAGAGCCGACGTTATTACACATTGGAAAAGTAGTGTAAAAGCTCCTCTTTTCCCCCCTCACTGGAAACATTCAGTACTATTTATTAAATATTTTATAAAAAGAATTTACGGTATTTATACATTGAAACAATCACTGCAATAGTCAAGAGTAAAGAAAACGAATGAATTATCAGATTCTGAATTAAGCACAATTCTGGACATATGCACACTCGCACTTATACACACACCTCACGCACACATTACATGTGTGCGCGTGTATATATATATCTATAGAGGTGTATGTATAAAGAGAGATATATTTTATATATACTTCTAAATCAGATCTGAGAATACCACACAGAATGTCTTTCTTCACTTAGCTCCTCTTTCACCAGAGGACAGGATTGTCCAGTTTGGAAAAACCAGGTTCTTTTCTAAGGTCCATGTAGGTTCCATTGCTCACCCAGGAGTCATCACTGGATTTCCTATCAAAAATGAAACAAGCGTCTTAAATGTGAAGCTTATATTTTCCACACACGTTCAGTGTATGCAAAACAGCACTTTGTGCAGATACCTACTCCAGCCCATGAACTAGGGCAATGCAACTCAGTACAGACCTCAAATAAGGCAAAATAGTTTAAAGAGTTGAACCGAAAAGTCTCCACTGGGCCTTGGAGAATCACCTCAATAGCCTCACATTCAGCTGAGATCAACCCTCTTATTTCACTGTCCCATGCCAGTGCTCAGCGCTTAAAACTAAAGTCCGTGTTTATTTTGCGATCTCAAAGGCAGCTTTGAGTGGGAAGTAGAAACTTTCCTTCTACCTCTCCAAAGATGGTTCAGCATGGTTATTACCTAAAGAAAGTCTATAGCTCTCAGTCAAGAGGCGAGACTCACTGCGTGAGGTATCATAACCTGAGGGAATCAGTTTGCAACATTTTTTGGCACAACAGCTAATTATTCTTTTAAGCAAACCAGGGCTTGTGTTCTGTTGGAGACAGAAATCACTATTGAAAAGCCAAATACATAATTCATATCTACTCTAGCACGGGGTAACACTTTGCTATATAGCAATTAAATTCTTTATTCTGTTATTTAAATACATGGCACAGATCTCAATTTTCAAATCCTCATTGTGAGGATTCAAATGCTCATCCTTACTGACAGTTCTCACTGTGAATATACCATTACAAAATATTAGATCGCCTCTATCCTGCTGCAAGCAACATCCAGCTCTCCTTAGTAGTGTGACTGACATGGGATGAGTTAGCTCACCAGCTTGTCAGACACGTTGTGGCCTGAGCCATTCTCTTTTTGCACCTATTTTAAACATCTCCGTGTTCCTCAGAAGTACAGTATCTATCTATCCAGAAAAAAATTAGGATCCCAGCTATGTAAACTGTGATATACAGGCCCATACAACATTCACTTTGGCTCCAACTCCTTCATTGCAGAAGAACAGAGAAGCCGGAGGGCAAAAGGCCACATCGTCACTAGCATTTATTTTTGTCTTTTGATGGCTCAAGCCTTCTGTTAATTGATTTATCACATGAAGAAATAAAGTGCCCTCTGAATGATAATTATCCCCTATTAAATAGGGAAAACATGTTCAAAAACAGTCCTGGAAATGAAAGGCTCCAACTCTGCACACTTCTGCACAAAACAATTCCACTGAGTTCAGCACAAGTTCAGCAGAGGCAATTAAGCTAAATCCACCTATGTCAACTTGCTTGAGAGGATCAAGGATGCTACATTCACTCAGGGAAATTCAAATGTAGACTAAATATCAGTCGCCATCAAGGCAAAAAAACTAGGGAAAATATCAGGAACGTAGTAATGAAAAAGCAATATAGAATTCTGAGTTTTGGCTATGTCTGGAGCGTTCTACATTGCCAAAGTAAAAAATTCAAGAATATAGAAGAAATCTGGGGAAAAAAAGGAGACCACTTTATGGCAGTTTAGACCCAGATCTATAATGAAAATTTCAGTAAATGACAGTATATGCTATTTATTATAAAGTACCTGAAAAATCTAGGCTGATGCTCTAGATTGTTTTCTTCCAAAACTTTCCGTCGTTCTCTCTGTAGCTGCTCTATCCTCTGCTTCTGCATTTCAGCTCCTTCAATATTCCCTTCTTCTAGAAACCTGTAGTTCCAGCAGATAAGAAACATAATTGGTGCTCCCATCCCTCGTCTTTGCCAGGTCCTCTAGAGCTCCGGTATCTGATCTTTACAGCAGGCAGTTCGCAGTGTTTCAAAGGTGAACAGCTACATTTGCAGAGAGCTGTGCTATCAAAAAGCACTTATGGTAAACTAACTCTCATATCAAGCTCAGTGTCATCACTATATTATAAGCTTTTACTTGGAATTTAGCAACAGCAGAAATTCCACTGCAGAAAGAAATTTCAAGTGTCTCAGGTTTTGGCTATTCAGGTACTTTGACATCTAGTACCTGAAGTACTGAAGTTTTAGCATGTTTGGAAAAGCAGTTATCTAGAAGCATCCAGGAGCCAGTTTTAGGAAACTCTGTCAATAATGACTAGACCACGTCCTGATAAGTGATAAAATGTCTGTTTTGGATAGACATTAATATAGAAGCAGAAATACACTGTGGGTGACTACAGAAAACTGTCTGAGCTCACGGTGAAGAGAGCATACGGAGGATTAAGAACTTTTTGAGGAAGTTATTTAAAAGTTAAAGTTTCTTACCTTTGGTCCGGCCTAAATCTAGTATCAGTGGATGGGAGTAACGACCTCATTTGAGAATCCAGTTCATTTAACTCCAGTGCAAACTGAGTAAATCCATACCACTGTTGATAATCTTTAGGCATCGGATCTAAAGAAGAGAACACATTCAGAATCTCAATTAAGTGCTATTATCTGTCAAAGGAAAATTCCAGCCTCCCCTCAGTCATCTCTGAATCACAGTTTCGATACTGAGGGAATAAGATGTTTTAAATAATGTCACAAAAGACAACATCCACCTTGATAACGGCACTGCAACAAAACAGCTTTGTGTTCTCTCAGCTGAATGAGAGCAAAACTGCGATAAAGGCCATGCTGCTATTACCAAAGCTCTTTTTCAAAGTGCAGCAGACAAAACCCCACAGTTTTGGGACAAGTTCAGATATGGCAATCATTACAGAACTGAGCTTTGTGGGCTCGCTCCACTGTTCAATACATGAAATACACAAAAAATGTTCCTACGCAAAAAATGGGGAGGTTTGTTCCTTTTTTTCCTTCTTCCTTTTAGAGTCTTCAATACGCACTTCATGCCCAAACATGAGAATGACAGAGAATGGAGAAAACACAGCCATGGAATTAAATTCTCCATATAATTTAAGTTAAACAATATGTTCTTCTAGTCTAAATTCTAAATGCTTGGCAGACATCTAATATTCCACACAGAAATAACCACAAGTTGGGGACTAATAAAGAGATCAAAATTGTAAGATTCACACAGATCTTAAGTTCTGTAGGTTAGCCATTCTGATCACTGACTTGCTCTCCATATGCAGTTTGAAGATGAAGTCGTCCCACAGTATAAACTTTCATGCCACTTCCCAAAGAGTCGATGCACAACTTTCCCAGCTTTATCTATGATGCTGCCTTCAATCTCGTGTACATTGGGATTCCAATACTTTGCCTAGAATTAAGAGCATAGAAGATCAAGCATGAGTGATTTTGCCATGTCAGTAGCACCACACTGTAGCATGACTTTCTGCAATGAAAATTATTGATTTAGGTGTGCATTATGATATCATAGAATCATAGAATCACCAGGTTGGAAGACACCCATTGGATCATCGAGTCCAACCATTCCCATCAAACACTAAACCATGTCCCTCAGGACCTCATCTACCTGTGCCTTAAACACCTCCAGGGAAGGTGACTCAACGCCCTCCCCGGGCAGCATATTTCAATACCCAATGACCCTTTCTNCACAACTGAACACAGTACTCGAGGAGCGGTCTCACCAGTGCTGAGTCCAGAGGGAGAAAAACCTCCCTGGACCTGCTGGTCACACCATTTCTGATACAAGCCAGGATGCCATTGGCCTTCTTGGCCACCTGGGCACACTGTTCGAATGCAAACAACTGCTGTTAGTGCTACTAATTGGCCTATTAAAATACTAATGTTGAGAATTGCAATTATTTTGTTTGTCTTTTTTAGGGGCAGGACTAGGTGAAGCATAGCTGGTCTTGAATTTTGCCCAGTGACTGGTAACACTGACTCCTGACTTAGTTATCTACAATTTCCCTGAATTTGCAGAAGAGGAAGAGAAGGAACTGACAGTGATCTCCACTTCAGACAATACAGAGTGTCAGGGGTATAAGATTTGCAGGCTCTCGCTCTTTGACATTTGAACTCTAAACATCCACTGCAACTTTGCAAATACATTATGGTACTTTCAAATAAGTACTTGGAAAAAAACCCAAAAAACCCAAACACCCCAGTGCTTCTAAGAAAGCACAAAATATTTAGGAAAATCAAATAAGAAAAGGAACTTCCCTTCTGCTGCTGAGCACACCATGCTGCATAGGTATACTGAAGTACTTAGTCTGTATGTGTATATTCTGTTTTTAGGTAAAGCACAGCCTTTCTCCAGCAATCAGATACAGAAAATACACGTTAGGGTTAAGCCTCCTACCATGCTTTGCAAAACTATTTCTGAGATTAGAAATGTTGGCCTAGTTTTAGGTTTTCATTGATTTTCCTGAAGTCATCCAGTACCAAAAACTAGTTTAAATTTCAGTTCTAAGGGGGTTTCCTGAGGACGTCATATCTTGATGCCCTGTACCGAAGAAAAAGCTTTGAGTAACTCCCCAACCTTTCACTCAAACTCTTCCAAGTACCTGCAAAGGGCAAGAAAGTGAGTGAAAGGGCAAGAAATTGAGCGAAGCAGCTCCCAGAAGCATTGATTATACAGTTGCCAAAGGAATGCAAGTACAGCACGTGCCAGTGGGTTAGCAGGCAGGTCGTGGTAAAGCACTGTGAGAAGACAACTTGTGTAAAGCGCAGAGTAGGTTTTTCATTGTATTTCTTCCTTTCCTCATATTTTTCCACACATCCAGTGGAATCACCTGAGAAAGCTAATACTTCTCTTTTTTCTGTCTGGCTCCACCTAGTGAGTCGCAGTACCTTCAGAGTTAAACTTTGTCAAAGAATCGCAGGTAATTACAAGAGAAATACAGGAAAACACAGCTAGTAAGCAGTTGTACTGAGCTTCAGCGGAGAGCATCCACCCACTCCATGTCTGTTAGAAAAGGCACTGCCAACACTGCTGTGGTTTCTGCTGTGGTTACCTTTATGAAAGTCAGCTTGCAGTGGCAAGTGTCATCGTTAAGGTTTTTGATGATGATCTCTCCATAGTGTTCAATCCATCTTTGCCCACTTAAGATGTTATGGATGCAGGATGTTACCTTGTTCCATGCAAAATGGTCTTTAAAACTGTAAGGAAAAAAATACACACAAGAAGAATCTCATGCTATGTTCAAATAGGCTTACAAACTTGGGGGGAAAAAAATTGCAGAGAACTTCATGAGAATAACCCCACAAAACAATTTTTTTTTTCCTGGAATGCTTCATCGTCTTGTCCCACACCCTCTCAAAAACAAACCCAGTGGCAACAATCCTGTCTCCCAGAAAACACTTTTCACTTCTGCTATAAACTCTGGTCTTGAATTCAGTTTTCTCTCAATTTACTTGGCCCTCTTTACCACTTTTAGGTTTAAAAAAATCATTCTAGTATGTTCTATTGGATGAAATGCACATTTCACAGCTTGTAACACAGTGACAACTGAGAATATAAGGACATGGGCCATGGAAGTCATAAAAAGACTTATTGAGTGGAATGAGCTTGGCTCAGGCTCTCAAGGCTGAACCAATACGTGTGCTTCAGGCAACAGCAAAAGTTCTCACCAGGTAGTTCAAGATGCAGAACTGGAAGACTGGAAGACAGCAGATAGGGAGAGAGATGAACAAATACTAAAAGGTAATACAACATTTTACCTTATATTAAAGAAGTAGCTGTATGAAAGTCTCATGAAGACATATTCAGCAATTTGTTCAGGATATTGACAGTTAACTTGCTACCGGTAAGTTAAAAGGTAACTTTACAGAGCACCAGTTTCCCCATAGCAACTGCCTCACACACATCCCATGAGGACATTAGAATCTTTCCTTACCTTCCTTTAATCACCTGCTTTCACTTGCTGCATTTTAAGAGCGTGTACAAGGACAGTTTTCAGACTAGCAGATCTGTGGCCAATTTACCCCACAGTAGCTTGTTTTCCTGTGCCTACCTGCAGGTCACATGCTCTGTCAATCATGCTAAAAATACTGTATTTGATGCAAAAAAACCCCTTAATATTAACACTTCATTTTTGCCTGCAGCCTCAGTACCTTTTTGTACGCAGTCCTATGTCAGATACATGGAGATACAAAGCAGCATGTGGAGACTACATATAAATCAGATCATACCCCAGTTCACCAAGCCACCACGGGCCCTAATTCTTGCCTCTGAGCCCTCACATCCTAAAGACTTTTCGCTCCACAGCTCAGACTGGCCACCATGAACACAAGATGTTTTATACATTATCTTCTGCATGCAGTCTTCCTATATCACCTAAGTAGAACCGAGCGCTCATCAGACTAAGTGACTAAGTATGCCTTTTTAGGCATATTTAGTCACTTTGTCTGATGAGCGCTCGGTTCTTGAGTTATTTTTCTTTTGGTTTTTTTTTGTCAGATGGCAGAATCATTAATTTTGCAAACTATTTGAGATTTAATTGAAATATTACTCAACCTTTAGACCTCTGGTTCTGCAAACATGATGGACATAGGGCAGATTTTAAGGGATCTTAATTGTTGACCTGTAATGGGCACTGATAAGCCAGTACAGAAACCCTGCAGATTTTTATTTTTCAAAATAATTAAACTATACTCAACAGTTAACTACAGTGCCTGCTTACTTCCTTGGATAATAAACACCAGGTATGCAACTGGTTCTATTTATCCCTTACAATTATTATTTATGGAGTGATGAGGGCTGTCAGCTTCACCTCCAGCCCAGAACCCCACGGCGTTAGGGCCCATACAAATCTAAGTAACAAAAGACAGGAACGACAACATCCCCTCCCACAAAACAATTCATAACTTCCTCTACTATGCTTTTTTTCCCCTGTGACTTTAAAACGCACAAAGCTTGAAATTCAACTTAAGTACGAAAATTCCAACTTTGCTTTTTTTTCAAGATACAGAGGAGTGATGTTTTTTATTTCATCTTTTGGTTTTTATAACCTTTGGGAGAGTTGGTGCTTCTCTTTTATGCTACTGGCTTTGGTTTGATGGGTTTCCTCCCCCCCTCCCAACTTTCCTTTTAAGCTAAACTATAATCACCAATTCTTCCAAAGGTCTAATGTGGCACAGTGCAGCTTGTTCTTATCTGGATAAATGTGGCTCCAGCACATGCAAGCATCTCTGTGAATAACAATGCATGACTGCGACTGTAGCACTTACGCTGGAAGAGTTACATGTGTTGTACCAACTGGAACAATTTCCATGGACTTTCCCCAGAATTTGTTTTTCCATCTTATATCTGAAACAGGAAGAGGAATAAAAATAAGGACAAGTTTAGTCACAGGCAGGGTGAATCAACCTATTTCTGTATTCTACTTTATTTTCAAGAAATACAAAATAGCAAAGTGAAACATAATAAAAGTGTCCGGGGAATGCTGTGGGCCTTCAAATGTCGCTGTTTGTATTTCTCTTTTCATTACATTATTGGTTATTTAAGTAGTGAAGTAAAAGAGATTTAAAAGACCTCTCAAAAGCTTTTTCAAAAGAGTACAATTTGAATAAGCTATAGACATCATACATTTATCTGTAATTCATTTGCTAATGAACGAATGCAGACACTTCCAAAACCAAAAATTTCAAACATAAAAATACAGCAACCACTTCTGTGCCGAAGAAGCAAGGGGATGTTTCAAAGAGCACAAAATCACAGAGGGATTTAGTCCCACTTCTTCTGTAAGTTTAACCAGGCTTTTAAAATCTTGTTTGAATCACAGAAAGATGTGTCCAAGTCTCACAGCATTTTTGCAAAAAAGGATGAGAACGCTCAATGCAAGTTTGGTTAAACTTATTGGCAATAAAGCCTGGAAGAGAAAGAAATATGGACAGAGACCTTGACCTTTTTTTTTTTTTTAAATTTTGAAGTTTGATGCTAGTTCAGCATCCTTAGTGACAGCAATTCCGTTGTGAATCCTATGCTGCACAGTAAGAGGTCCAAAACTACATTGGGTGTGACCGTGTTGAGTCAAATTCTGCACTGGCTTCCTCTCTTTTGCAGCAGGATGGGAGAGAAAGGCAAAAAGCACACCCTCAGGAGTTGAGCAGTTAAAGTATATGATCAGACTGTGTTGTTATCTGTGTTCTTATGAATGGCAAAGCTGTCCCACAGAGACTAGTACATGGGAAACATCTTGGGAACCAGTGTATAGCTTGCTCACACTAAAAATTTTAGGACAGCTAAGAAAAGTTAAGTGGTAATTTCAAAGCTGTGCTCAGATTAATTCAGACACAGACGCTGTAATAGCTGGAACTTTCTGTTCTGCATTTCAATTGTTCGTACATTCACGCTGCTTTGCAAAAGCTTCATAAGTCAGGGAAGACAGTTTCCAAAATAATCGTTCCTGTCAGAACCCAGACTTGTGGTTCAGTAGATTAAGACATTTCTTGATGTTGAAACAGATGAACTTAGGTCAGTGTCTGGTGGGATGAGAGCACTACTCTTGGAATATAGCTAAGACCTATCTTCTTTTTAGCTGAGGAGATAATATGGTAAGTGAAAAGATCTTTGCGCACAGAAAGAACTCAGATTCTCAGCTCTTGTCTTTCCGGAAGAGCTTTTTTCTCTGCAAGTGGTAAAATATTTGAATGATAAACATTGTCAAGATCTGCTAAACAAATCAGTCTCATCAGATTTCATTAAGACAGGCCACTATATAGTCTTATTTATACAGTAGGCAGTTAATGAGTAAATTTTTGGTCACCTCTGCTTTTATGCTAAGAACAAAAGGATTCTTGTCCCTGTGTTTGTTTACCAAGCAAAGGATTATATTGAAAACCAGGCTAATGACCGAGTTGCAATTTTTCATCAGTATGGTTCCATCTGTAATAACTATAATCAAGTCAGTAGAGTAAATCATAACAGAATTAAAGGTTACGATATGGTTACATCATGAATTGACAAACCTCTGGGCTAAGGATTTTAACTGAGTTAAAAGGCACAGTTAGATTCTGTGTATGATCCAAAACCATCTAACCACACGGGTACTGAGACTGGCTGCCATCTTCACCAGGATGAAGCCTTACATACTGTAATAATCATAGAATCATGGAATCATAGAATCACCAGGTTGGNCCAGCAGAGAAAGACATAGTAAACACATTTATCCTTGTTGCGATGCTCATTTTTTTAAAATTATTTTCAGAACAGGTTTACCAGATCTGCCAAGGCTCAGGATTTAACTTCTAGATTTCAAGCTGCATTCTAGCCTGTTTGTTTTATAAACAGGTTGAGGTACAATCCTTCCGTAGTAAGTAGGTCCCTCCCCAGCAAGTCTAATTTTACAGAAACGCAGATATTTGTACATGAAAAGAGTAATCAACTGATTTTATTTTTAAAAAAACTCGTGTATTTTTATAATGGCAGAACATACAAGTAAGAAGCATGCAAGTAAGTGCAAGGCTGCCATTACTTAAAGCCATTCCAATACAATTTAAGTAGTGAGTTTCACCTTGTGCCAGTCTCTGAATACTTCATGTTAGACATACAAGGAAAATTTTATCAACACTGTAAAAGTAAACGATAAACTAAACAGTTACCTTGCCAAAAAGCAAAATTCACAGATTCAGCATGGCATGCAGAAATAGGTGGATGGTGACTGACCTAACACAAGAAATAAAGGGGGGGGAGGAGAAAACATGGACATATTAACATTTGAACAGTCATTTTTCTTTTATTTTTCACTCATATATGGTATTTATAAACTGGATATTCTTTTTTCTTTTGCAGTTGTGTCCTGAAGGGGGAGTCAGTGAGATTAACAAGATACTGAGACCTAGGAAACCTCGAAAGAAATGGGAAGTGCTTATTTTTCAAAAGGCCTGTGAATTTTGTTCACTGAGTGAAAAAACAACTATATATTTTGTACATTGTCTCTAATGTGATAATTAAATTTGCCCCTAGGGCCCCCACAGCATATTAAGAGAAGCTGCATTTTAAGTGCACAGATGAAAATTAAAAAAATAAACAAAGAAAGGGCCAAATTCTTCAATGTAGTAAATGCCCAAAAACTCGGAGGAGATAAATTATCATCACCGAGGGGCCCCAACCAAGCCATGTAGGGATCTCGCAATCCCCACTACTGCAGGAGTGATACCTCAGGTGCTTCTGGTGTGAGACCCTAACCATGCACACTGCTTTTCGTGAGTTTTGGGTAAGAGGCATATACATTTATTAGGGCAACCACCAAAATAGTGAAGTGAGGACGGTGAGTGATTAAATAAATACATAAATACACAATGCAGACTATTAAGACGGAATAGTAAATAATAAAGTAACTTCACAAAGTGGAAGCAGCCACACCTCCTTGGCTGGAAATTCTCCCTTCTGGGTGAACACAACTAACACTAACCAGGACCAACTCTCATTTGTAACACCTGTTCTTTTGACACAGACAAATTTATTTTGAAGTCAAATGGCCACTTCCCACTATGAAACTAATTTCTTAAACACCTACATGGCTCAAATGCAGTTTTACTTTCTTCTTTGATACTCATTTTGCAAATCTATCAAGCATTTTTTATGCAAGTATCCAGTTATTTACTTGTTTGGGTTTGGTTTGTTTTTTTTTTTTAAAAAAAGGAGGACTAATTACTCTCAGCTACGCCCTAATCCACCAAGAGCAACACAGTCTTTCTCACATACTGCACCCAGATTAACCCCAGATGTCATTATAATTCATTGGTTAAACTTAGCTCTCACTTAAACTGTTATAATTCCAGAGTAAGGTCATGGTGCTAAGTGGAGTTATTCTAAACTCACTCTAGGAATAGAACAGAATCTCTGTTATTTCATACCTTTCACCTACCTATCCCATGGATTACATACAACCTGCAATCTATCCCATGGTTTCCATGCTATCTGCACTAACAAGTAATCTAGAGTAAGCAACAAAATGCCTGCACAGGCAAGCAATAAATAACAGGTCCTGATGCAGAGAGAAATATTTATTGTTTGAAATGTCTTTCCTCCTGTACTGCCCTCCCTTCATAATATCCCTCAGCCCATACTATTACAGTAACTTTGCAACTCTGTAAACTTACACCACTTATTGGAAGTACGAGAACAATAGTGGTTAACAGCACAAACCCCCTCATGTATTAAAATTCCTCTTTAGAAAAAGCTGCCTTTGTGCTGATTTATCCAAATTCAGGAGAAAATCTCTTCCTTTAATTCAATCTAACAGAATTACTTAGGTTGGAAAAGAATTTTAAGACCATTAGGTCCAACTGTAAACCTAACATTGCTGAGTCCGCTAGTAAATTATGTGCCCAAGTGCCACATCTACATGTCTTTTAAATCTCTCCAGGAATGGTGACTCAACTACCTCCATGGGCAGCCTGTTCCAAAGCCTGACAGTGCCTTCAATCAAGTAGTATTTCCTAGTATCTAGTTTAAGCCCCAATGGAACTTGAGGCCACTAATATTAAGCTCAGTGCTAACCCTTACCCACCGCTTTGTTGCTCCAATTTGATGTTACGCTGGTAACTGCAGTGCTCTATATACATCATCTTAGAGCTGAAGTAACACAATGAGGAACCAGATGCAGTACCTGAACTTCAAATATGATTCTTCCTTTAACTGTTTTGGCTTTTTTTTTTTTCTTTCCTTATTCTTGCCTGTTAAGATTTCTTGAGACTAATGAAAGTTCACATAGCATTCTTTTTGCCAGTTCTAAAACATAATATACGAAACATTGTGTCTTAAGAGGTGGTCAAAATCACTTTTTGTTTCCTAACAAAATCCTTGTAAAAGGCTTTCTCTGATCAGATTTCTAGGTCATATGCCCTTGCTCACTCTACTTTTCTCAATTCTTTTCCTGTCATGTCTAGACAGAATGAGACAGTTTTCAAACACCCTGACTCTGCTAGGCACCAGATTATTTAAGTTCTATTTATCTCTTCTTAACATCTGCCTCAAGCTTAGCAAACTCAGCTGGTTTAAATTTAATATTTTTCAACCCTACTTAATAATTATTCTCCTATTGGGGAATCTTTTTCATAAACACTCAGACTTTGATGTGTTTTATACATCCTTCACCTACTAGGCTGTGTCAGCAGATTTGTAAAACTTAGCCCACAAAGTATTTGGACAGGAAGCAAAAATATTTATGGTGCCATAGAAAAAGCTAGTAGTTGATTGACTCTCACAAGCGAAATATTGTTAGAAATGAAGACGTTAAACAGCAGAAGATACAGTATTTTCAAGGATCACGCACAAAAGAAAATGACAAGTATGTGAATGCTTCCTGCAGTCGTGATCAGGTTTCAGTATGAGGAATTGCACTCTGCTCAACCAAGTTATCTGGTTAATGTAGTAGGCAGCTCGCCAGCCTTTGCTTCTCAAGTGTCAGCTGCTGGTTGTCATGTTCCGTCCCAGAGTTAGCAGACTTTCCTCAAAAAAACCCCATTTTCCTCCATTTATAATTCTGCAGTGTCTCTTGAGTTTTGCCGGGGTCACGTTATGTAAAGCAATTTTGTATTTTGCTTAATTCCAGGCGATTCCAGCCGTGCATTTAGAACTAAGCAGCGTATCAAGTAGCAAATCTAAGGGTAGCAGCATACAATACCTGTTCCGCAAAGAACTGGAAACCCTTATCTTCACGAATACATTCATAGGTTTCTCCAAGCACAGGGTTAAATGGCTTACTTCCAGCTCGGTAGTAACTGGATGCATATGCAGAGACTGCAAATGCAGCTATATACACCTGGGAATAACATATGTGGAGTTTTATTAATTAATTCACCACAGCCACGCACAATCTACTCTACATTCTGATTTAACAGAAAAATAGAAGGTCTTATCCTGACATCAGGTTCTGTATTCTCCCCCATACAGACTACAAACATGCACGCCTCCTTCAAATTAAGTGCTAGTTCACACATGAGAGAATTACTCAGTTTTCAGACTGTCACACATAGTCCTAGGGATGGAGTTATTAGGGTCAAACACTGCAAATTTTATCAACTGAAAACAGCATTTCTGAGAGCTGTTTGAAACAGCTCAGCGTTCTGCAAAACAGTTCAAAGCAGTAACCTTAAAAAAACACTGTTAGATTTTCTATTAGAACTGGATTTTATAGTTACGGTCTGTAATTCTGTGGATCTACAAATTGCTCTTTTCCTGAACACAGCACAGTAAGTTCACCAAGTTTGCGGTTTCTACTGTTGTTTGAATTTAATTGCTTTTGATCTACTGTGTGTGATTACCTAATCATGAAACTGGTTTTGATTATGACTGAGATACAAGTAAGCCTTCCAAATTTTTGCTATCAAATCAAGCACAATTCCTTCTGAACCTGAAGAACTAGAATTTGGGGTTGCTGGATCCTGATCTCTTTGGCATCATTTTTCTCCCTTTTTGTTCCCTTTCTCTCATTTCACGAAGGTGTAGATGCTGTCCCTTCACAACTTCAGAAACCAAATTCACTTCAGAATGGCTCTTTCATGAACTATAGCAATAACTACAGAATCAGAGAATCATAGAATCACCAGGTTGGAAGAGACCCACCGGATCATCGAGTCCAACCATTCCTATCAAACCCATGTCCCTCAGTGCCTCGTCCACCCGTGCCTTAAACCCCTCCAGGGAAGGTGACTCAACCCCCTCCCTGGGCAGCCTCTGACAGTGCCCAATGACCCTTTCTGTGAAAAATTTTCTCCCGATGTCAAGCCTGAACCTCCCCTGACAGAGCTTGAGGTCATTCCCTCTTGTCCTGTCCCTGTCACTTGGAAGAAGAGGCCAGCACCCTCCTCTCTACAACAGCGAGCATTAATTTTGCCTCAGGAATATCTCAAAGGAAAATAAGACTCCATTCTGATGTAATTTCCAGATGCTTGGATGTGGGAAGGAGGGAGAAGGCTTCTTTTCACCCCCATATGAACAATTATTGCTCATTTCCTTTTCCTTTCAACATGAGCTCTCAAGAGAACAAAAGCAGCTACGCACCAGTTGCTAGCCACACTCTCTGCCATGAGAACGGACAATACATTTTAACCTTTCTAGAGCGTTAGGATGAAGCAAGAGAATTTTCAAAAAGTATTTATAACTATTTACTTCATTAACAATCCCATTTTAAGATAGGATATATTGAGTTGCAAAGGCTTCATTCAGTTTAAGGGACAATTTATAGCTTCCATTTAGGAGAATTCAGAGAGCTTTGAATCCTCTGTTTACAGGCTTACATATTCAATAGCTGTCGTGCACCTGGAAGCAGAACAACTGAAACGCATGTTTCTCTTGCTCTTTTGCCAAATGCTGAATTCAGTGTTCTGCATTGGCAAAAGGCACCATTGTTGTAACCAACATACGTTCATATTGCCTGGGTTTGAGATCCTGAATGTTTTGGATCAACCCCAAATTTCACAAAATCAGATATCGAAAGCAACGGAGCTCATTCAGTTAATATGAACGTATCACAGTAATGTAGGGCTGGAAGATCTAGCATCCTCTATGCATGAATGTGTTACCAGATTAGGCACCCTTAAAAAAAGATACAGCTTTCATATTCAAGAGGGAAATATAGTAGTTCATTCCCCATCCTTTCCCTTTTAATTTTTAATCTTACAGAGTAATTGCTGCAAAACAGAACTAAACTCTTTCTTTGTTTAACCTGGCAGGACAGCAAGGTACTTGAGAAGAGAGACTTCCTAACAAAGCAACAACAACCATGCAAAAAGGTCAAAACCAGCAGGTATGTAAGTATGCACAGGCACGCACTTAGAGAGTCTGCCTCTCTCGGCTGGGAGAAAAAGAAAAACGGAGCAGAATACCTTAATTTCTTTGGCAGATTTTTAAAATATTTATTCTGTTCTAATGATGTTGACTGTTACTAAGCATCTGGAATAACATATTTACCATTCGTTCAAAAGGGTTAGGCGTATGCGCTGCTTTATCTAGTAGTTCACTGTATTCCAGCTCCTCGCAGAGACGCTGAAGGGTGTTAAGTGGCTCGTTTAATTCAACAGGCATGGCCACTTTGGAGAGATCCTTTCCTATGTTATTTCTCAGGATATTCCATAGGCTGATGTTACTCGTATTAGGACACGGAGCTGGCAAACACGTTCTCCGTTTAGAATTGCACGCAATTCCACTTTCAGAAATACAGTCTAGAAAAGAAGGAAGTGTCAGAACAAGTCAATTCACCATTTACTTAGTTTCATCCCCTTTTTTTGCAACCATACATTAAAATGAAACTTTTTTTTTTTTTTTTTTGGCTGACAAAACTTCCCTCCACCCTCACAATTCAAGCGTTTTACTTGTGGTTTGAAGACAGCCTTTTATAAAAATGATACAAATGGGAACAAGCTTCTAATTTCTGTATGTTAATCTAGGTAAGTCAATGCCAGGTTAGGTGAGGCTTTGAGCAACCTGATCTAGTGTAAGTTGTCCCTGCCCCAGGCAGGGAGGTTGGAACTGATGATGATCTTCAAGGCCCCTTCCAACCAAACCCATACTTTGATTCTATGATTCTAAATGCCGGGTATGAAAGACACATAAAATGCTATCTTCCTTCCCCTTAAAGCCTGTAAGAAAGGTTCAGGCTTTCCATTGAATGATGAATACATAACTGTTGTATTCCTATCTGCTTAAGTGACATGAAACCTCCCTTCTTGACAGAGCTTCAATTAAGCTGACACTTCTCAGAAGGCAAGATGTAACTTACAGATCCAAGCATAATAACAACTCCTACCTATCTTTTCCCACTTTTTAAATCGTCCTACCAGGGAATTTTACTGCACCACAGGTTTACATCCAGGCTTTTCCACAGTGCTCTTCATAGTGCTCGGCATTTAACAACATCTAGTGATATTAACTCTTAGATACTCCCATACGTTGGTGGAGAAATGGCCTATTATAAAGGTGGAAAAGCTGAGACAACCAGTGGAGCTATGGGCTCGCTGAAGATTAAAAAATCCTCATGTCAAGAGGCCTTGACATGAATTTCTGAGGTCTATGTTGCTATATCAAAGCAATTGGAACAGGATAAATCGTCCTAAGTGTGCCATGAAATGATTTGTGGCATGATCAAAGCCGAGCTATAAGCTTCTGCAACAGGCAATAGTCTGAAGTGATTGCACTGCTTAGCTCTGCATCAGTCTCGCTTCAGAGAAGAATACAGTTGCCACTACAAGAACGTATTTTATCTTTACACACCCTCAGAAGCACCTAGGGAGCTCCTGCCCTAGAACCAGTTTATCATTTGGAGACATTCAGGTACAGTTCCAGTCTATCAACCCCTGTCCTCATCTGGTTTTCCCCACACAGCTTTGTCTTCGAGGAACTAAAACAAGACTGGACAGCACATCTTTCCCGTGCTGCACATGCTGAAAGAATCACTGTCCTCACACACACTATTTCTACCAGTATTTCCTCTGCTGCTCCCCTGGCCTAAGTACAATATCAGCAGTGCCTCCAGCAGTGACAAAGCACAAATAATCATAAGGGCTAACGTCGCCATCACCACCATGTATTGTAGTCCGTATCTCAAAGGGAAGTTTTCAACTAACAAACAGCCTCAAAGTTTTCATAGAATCATAGAATCGCCAGGTTGGAAGATGCTTCCATCCTTCCTTCCAGTCTCAAGCTAAAAGTCCAAATATCTTATGACCAAGTTACTACGACAGGGACAGGTGAAGCCTACTGCCTGGTCTTTCTGTTTGCATAAAAATGGCTCAGACACTATGAATCAAAAAAACGACCTTAAAAAATTATACTCTTAAGAGTTAAGAGGTTGTCTCCTATATGTCCCTCTTAGAAGAGGTTACTTAATTTTAGAAGAAGCCTAAAAAGAAATATGTTCCCTTAGACACCTCAGGAATGCTGGGCTATCTGGAAAGGAAAGAGGTAAATGCTAAAAATTTATCCTTGTCCAAAAAAAAAAAGGTCTCTGAAATGGGATTTGGTTACATTCTTTGACAGCTTCTGACTAAAAGCAGAAAGTTATAGTAATTGACTGAACTACGTATTCTAGACCATCCCATAAACTGGGGTAAACCAGTGACAAAACAGAGCAGAGAAAAAACTACTATATTCAGATACTGAATTTTCTGTACAGCAAAGTTCGTCCCCTCTCCATGAAAAGAAAAGCCCATGCAGTTCTGGTTTGCAAGAGCTGTGACAAATGGCCAGCAACAATACCGAAGATTAAAACATCTGACCTCCAGCTAGACTCAATGACTTTTAAGGCCACACTGGACCATTATCATCATCTGGTCTGACCTTCTGCATTACAGCGGCCGGAGGATTTTATCATAATCCCACAATTTATGGTTCAGCTAAAGCCCTGTAGGAAAAAGCCATCCAGTTTGCTATTAATAAAGAGTGGCAGGCTGCCTGAAGTACAGAAATAGCAGGTACCAGAAGCATGGGGAATTGCTGCTAATACCGAAGAGCTGCAGTAACGGTCTTTGTTACAAGATGAAAAGCCACACTAGTGCAGTTTTTTAAGGTCCAGATTGTGAGACACATCAATACGTATTCTTTCTTACCTTCCAAAAAGAAGAAAAAAAAAAAAAGTCTTATTTTTAAACAATTACAGAATACAACTGACCTCCAGGCATTTCAAACTATACAGACTCATAGGGATCCACTGGGCTTTGGAGATGACTGGGAAACAGCTGGTAGTAAGAAAGCACCATTCAGCATTTTTCAAGACAGAAATATATTGACAGATTAGGAAGAACGCTGTGGTTAGCTGAAAGGAGTGGAGGGCACAGAGCCAATTAGTTTTTTAAAACTAACTCTTCTTTTTTTTTTTTTTAATTAGCAAGATGGTTAAATACGCATATGTACTAACAAGATTATCATGATTAAAACATGCAAAAAAGAAATCCTTATGGTCATACACCAGACCTGCCAGTACGTAATTATTCTCACGTTCATTTAAAGAGACTTATAAAAGCAACAGAACTCTCTGAATGCAGCTATTAAACAGCAGACTAAAAACAAAGTGACAGGAAGAAAATAGCTTTTTGAAAAGAAAGCAGTCAGGACTTGCTACTTTGAAAAACCTTGTCACCATGAAAGGAAATGAAAAAGATGGGATTTTCACCAAAGAAGCTAAGAAAATAGGTGTTTCTCTGCTGATACAGAACCACCGTCCTGCTCAATAAATGGTGCCCACGCCCTGTTAATCAGACTGGCCAGAATGTGCTGTTGGAAACCAACCTGAGTCTGTAAGAGAAAAAGCACACACTATTTACAGCTCAACACCTGTAACATCACATCACTTGTAGTAAGAGAAGAAAAAAACATCCAAAACAAAAAGCAATGGAAAATTCTCAAAAGATAATAAAGCACTGAATTTACCTAAAGTTTGTCTTTCATTCTCCATGTCGTTGCTCAGGTTGTCCTCTGAGACGTTATCACTGATGTCACTTACATATGAGTCATCATCCGATACCTGTGTGTGGGTGGAGAAATTAAGAAAGACACGTCACTCATTGAACAAAACCCTATATACACATTAAAATTGTTACCTTCCAACTTAACTATGATTTTAATAGATTTGAACTGTTTAAGCTGTGCTTCACTATTACAGAAGAGTACTAAGAAGTCCTAAGAAGACAGTTACAACTGAGTTTTAGAGAGGTTGCCATTGTTGAAGATTCATCTATGATTCTAGTGGAGACATGTTTAATCATCTTGGCCCCACAACTAAGAAGGTTTTTAGGTAGTCTGAGAGGTGACAAAATGAGGTTCAACATGGATGTGTTTCAGTTGGGACAAAGTTAGTTTTCTTCTTTGTAGCTGGTATAGTGCTGCGGTTTGGATTTAGTATGAGAATGATATTGTTAACGTACTGATGTTTTTAGTTTTTACTAAGTGTTGTTTAGAGTAAGTCAAGGACTTTTCAGCTTTCCATGCCTTGCCAGTGGTGAGGTGCACAAGTACCTGGGAGAGAACACAGCTGGTACAGCGGAACCAAGGTCCCCAAAGGGATATTCCATATCATATAAAGTCATGCTCCACATCTAAACTGGGGGAAGCTAGCCAGGGGAGTGCAATTGCCGCTCTGGGACAGGCTGGACATCAATCTGCAGGTGGTGAGGACTTACATTGTGCATGACTTGGGTTTTGTTTGGTTTTTTCCCCCCTGATTTTCTCCATCATCCCACTGCGTGGGTGGGTGTGAGCAAGCAGCTGTGTGGTGCTTAGTTGCTGGCTGGGGTTAAATCACAACAGAAGGACATCAGCCCCAACGTACCTACAGGTAACACAAGGATAGGTACGAAGGTGATGGAGAGCTGCCCTGCAGAGAAGGACTTGGGGGTGCTGCTCCTCTTCCTCTCTTGTGAGGCCCTACATAGAATATTGTGTCCAGTTCTGGAATCCTCAACATAAGGAGGATA
>WAAB01016154.1:100398-119972 GCA_013389865.1 Piaya cayana
GAGAGGTTGCCATTGTTGAAGATTCATCTATGATTCTAGTGGAGACATGTTTAATCATCTTGGCCCCACAACTAAGAAGGTTTTTAGGTAGTCTGAGAGGTGACAAAATGAGGTTCAACATGGATGTGTTTCAGTTGGGACAAAGTTAGTTTTCTTCTTTGTAGCTGATATAGTGCTGCGGTTTGGATTTAGTATGAGAATGATATTGTTAACGTACTGATGTTTTTAGTTTTTACTAAGTGTTGTTTAGAGTAAGTCAAGGACTTTTCAGCTTTCCATGCCTTGCCAGTGGTGAGGTGCACAAGTACCTGGGAGAGAACACAGCCGGTACAGCGGAACCAAGGTCTCCAAAGGGATATTCCATATCATATAAAGTCATGCTCCACATCTAAACTGGGGGAAGCTAGCCAGGGGAGTGCAATTGCCGCTCTGGGACAGGCTGGACATCAATCTGCAGGTGGTGAGGACTTACATTGTGCATGACTTGGGTTTTGTTTGGTTTTTTCCCCCCTGATTTTCTCCATCATCCCACTGCGTGGGTGGGTGTGAGCAAGCAGCTGTGTGGTGCTTAGTTGCTGGCTGGGGTTAAATCACAACAGAAGGACATCAGCCCCAACGTACCTACAGGTAACACAAGGATAGGTACGAAGGTGATGGAGAGCTGCCCTGCAGAGAAGGACTTGGGGGTGCTGCTCCTCTTCCTCTCTTGTGAGGCCCTACATAGAATATTGTGTCCAGTTCTGGAATCCTCAACATAAGGAGGATATGGAGCTGTTGGAACCGGTGTAGACGAGGGCTACAAAGATGATCAGAGGGCTGGAGCACTTTCCCCTATGAGGACAAGCTGAGAGTATTGGGGTTGTTCAGACTGGAGATGAGAAGGCTCCAAGGAGATCTTATAGTGACCTTCAGCACCTGAAGGGGGCTACAAGAAAGCTCAGAAGGGATTTATAAAGGCATGTAGTGATAGGACTCGGAGGAATGGCTTTAAACTGGAGAGGTGCAGATTTAGACTGGACATAAGGAGGAATTTCTTCACTATGAGAGTGGTGAGGAACTGGCACAGGTTGCCCAGGGAAGCGGTGGCTGCTCCATCCCTGGAGGGGTTCAAGGCCAGGTTGGATGGGGCCTTGGGCAGCCTGAGCTAGTGGGAAGTCCCTGCGACCATGGCAGGAGGGGTGGAAATTGATGATCTTTACAGCCCTAACTATTCTATGATTCTCTAGATTTCTATGATAAAAGTTCTTAAGTACCTGTATGATGCCTCAAGGCAGACAGCACAATACCTGCATACTACCCACCTAACTGGTATTTGCCTCAACATGCATATAAGACTTCTCCACAATAATTGCTACATTTTACTGTGAAGAGACAATGATAACATATAAATACATGAAGCATGCTAACTTCTAGATGTTTTGAAATTTTTCTTTTTCTGGCCATCATCTGATGTGCAGCTAGCACTCAGAAAGACTGCACGTCAATTAGCAGGTAAGAAACTGCATCAGAATGACATCAAACTCAATGCTCAGACCTCATTTTCTGAAGAGCTAGCAGACAGTAGGACTTCCTGCGCATCAAAAAATTCCGTGAGAGAGTCGGCGATCGACAGCCTGCTTTCATTGGAGACCTGGTGAACCAGACCTCTGCTTTCTTCTCTTGAATTTTCCTGTTTAAAAGCAACAAAAAGGTTTGAGAGAAGTATCACAAAGAGCGTTCATGCATGCAGTTCCACTGTCACATAGCTCACAGGGCTGTGAAATACTGGGAGAAGATTGCATATGCTTCTCTCCAGTTTAGTGAAAGGTAGCATGTGTTTCAAAGAGGGATTTAAAATCAAAGTAAAAGAGACCAAAGAGAAGAAGAAAAGAAGAAGGGGGGGAAAAAGCAATGCATATTCAGTAAATCAGTTCTGGTGCTGTATGTATTTTTTCCTTAAAAAAATTTTAAAAAAAGTAAAAATGCCTTGATATTTGAGTGATTTAGCCAGATGTACAGAAATGTACTACCAAAAAGCCACCAGAAGAACAAATATCCCATCTCTTTGTATTACATGCTAGATTCATGCTCCCTTCTGATCACAGCAAATTACTTAGACTTTTCCTCCCAGACCTCGTTTAATGCAAAGCCTGTGGTGCAGCGGCATACAAATTTCAGAGGCGCAAAGTTGCTTTCTGGATAGCAGCAATGCTTTCCTAGCTGTCTTTCTTCACTAGATCATTTTCTGTGCTGTGCTTTGGGAAGCTTTCCTTCATATCCACACCTGAGGTGGCTCCATGTTAACCAAACCCAGCATGTTATCAATGCCACGTTAACAAAGATGGGGCGATCAGTGAGACTTGTTTCAATCTGTGGATGCAGTAAAAAAGTCAGAGAGGATCATGCACTATTGTTTTCCCTGATGACTCCACCCACACTAAAGAAAAGGGGCGAGCTGGCCCAAAGGCGTGTATTAGCTGCTCAAGCTTTTCTGCATGAGATGTTTCGCTAACTTGTAACCCTATCATAATTTTGCAGGAATTGTAGTGTTTTACTTTCAGAACAGCGTAATGAACAACCTGACAAGTCTATAATCAAACTGACAAACCTTTCAAAGCTTTTCTGTTGGGAGATTTTATTATAGTATGAACCGTTACTCAGTACGTGCTGATAACGGTGACATGGGAACAAACGGAACTGTTATCATACAAGACTTTTGGTTTTTTTTAATATATACGCTTCTGACAAAGCAGAAAGAAAAGCTGAAACCTCAACATTGCCGCTTCTGTGGGAGGGCAGTTACATTAGCCTACAATTAAAAAAAAATAATAATCTTAAAACACATGAGCACTGCTACTGGGACTGTTTCCAATGCTATTCTGAATCTGAGAAGGAAAGTGGGTAGGAAAGGCTCATGAAAGAGCAGCAGGTTCTTGTATCTATCACATCTGTCTTCTTTCATGTTCCTACTCTGGTGTGATAAACTACAATACAAAATGTGCAATACACACACTAAACTTCTATACAAAGGCTTATGATGCTAGTTTATACTGTTTCAGACTTCACAGCACCCAATGTGGAGCCTTTACAGGCAAGTCCTCGGACAAATCTAAAATGAAACTTATCCATTATAACTGATTTCAACCTGAAGTTCTATCCCAAACCATGCCAGGAGGAGTTTGTGAATCCTCTACAGGATCTTCTGAAAGCTATTTTTGGGATATGTGTATTTATATATAGTGCGTCAAACAAGTTACAGACATAATCAATTGTCATTGAAAGGACTTCCACTAAATGAGAAAATAAACAGTTCCTGAAATGAAAAAGGAATGCATTGAGGCTTGTCTGGATAGAAGTGTAAGTGATGTTCAGATTCTCGAGGAATTAAAAGCAAAAGCCTCTAGAATGACCTTAAAGATAAAAAAAAAACCCAAACCAAACCAGCTGAATATGACCAAAACACAGCTCTGCTAAGACAGAACTACACCAGAAGTGAGAAGATGGAATGACTAAACTGTCTTTCCAAATAAAAGGGAGCAATAAGTTATACAAATGCCATAATGTTATATCCACTCAAGTATTAATGAAAGATTTGACTACAAGCACAGCGGAATTTCTGGATGAGCTAACATTTAGGAAAATCCATCAGAAACAACACAGTTCTTGCCCCTCTCACTAGAACCATTAACACCTAGATCCTATGACCTATAAATACATCGTATTCACAGGCGTTCTACAGCAAGCCTAAAAGGGTTCTGAACATTAGTGCATCTCAAACCAGTGAACTGGTTACATAGAGAGTCCCTGGCTTAACAGAAAAAGAACTAAATGGCTGAAAGGGCTCTTGTACATCTCATTTCTTTGACCCTTTCATGGAAACGTCTGATAGCTGTTCTAAACCTTACACAAGCCACACTGGCATTCAGCGCTCTGGGCTAACAATATTTAGACAGGCAACAAAAAGAACTGCAGAACTTGAAAGTTAACAAGGGAATAAGGGAGATAGAAACAGCAGCATGAGCATAACAAGACCACAGTTCTGTTCATGCGGAGTGGGGAGCGAGCAGGGGGCAAGGGGGAACAACATGAGACACTAGCAACAAGCAACAGAAGTGTGTTCGCAAAAACTGCTCACGAGGGAACTCTTTGAAATCAAATATCACACAATGCATCATCAGAAACAATTCGTAACTATGAAAGCGGAGTCATTTTACTAACACAATACACCACAGGGAAGTCACAAAGAACAGGACTGGATGCAGCTACACAGCACTGTCTAGATGTAGGAGCTTGAGGAGCAGACATCACTGAAAGAGGAAATCCATACCCACCTTCACCAAATCTGGACTTGATTTTGCATTAGATGCTGAATCAAGGATCATAGATTCGGCATGTATTCTGCGTAACCGGTCTTTAAGATCTGTGTTTTGTGCTATTGCCTGGAATATTTAACAAAAATATTGGGGATATAAAGTTCTCTGAACTAACTTGATCGTGGCTTTACTGTGTATAAAGGGGCAAAGAGTAAAGTGCAGTATAAAACACCATATGATTTTTCACTGGTTCATCAAATAATTTATTATAAATGCTTCAAACTGTGTTCCTTATCTCTCATATTTTTATTCATGGTGAGGGAAAAGACACATAAATGGAGGAAAAAAAGCCAAGATGGCAAGGATATATAAAGTTACCAGGTTCTGCAAGATGATTTAATAGGTCAGAGTCACCAACACAGGACTCTCTTGCAAGGAAGTCTTAGAAATATGTCAGGTTTATCATATCTGTACTTCCATACATCTTTGAAGGAAGCTTATTCCTTCCTCCTACAGGATCTCCGCTGTACAGGGTGAGAAAATTTCTGTTGGCATCATAGCTTTACAAAGCTGCAGTCTAAGAATAGCTCTCTCAGGTGTTTACCTCTGATAAATCTGCCACAGTTCACAGATCACTCCTGGATGGGCCACAAAAGGCTTATTAAGCATTAGATAAGACCTAAGAGCGTGACTTTTAAAAGACATTCAGAAGATCAAAATGGACAACAGAATTTCATTGCTCAGGGAAAAAAAAATATTGTGAAGTTCACCGAGTTCAGAAATCTTAAAATAGATTTTTTGATATAAAACCAGTAGGCAAATAACACACCACCTATTCAAATATGAGTAGGAGAACATCTGAAAGCCAAAAGCAAAGAGGTGCCAGTGAGTGAATATAGTTATTATGCGACAGGTTTCACATTGCTCCAAACACTATGCCTCCAAGCAAAAAAAGCATGTTAAATGCTAAAAAATCTAAAATCATCTGCAGCTTTTGTAAAGCAAAGGGCAGTGGAAGTTTTCATACTGAAATAATTCTGATATTACCTACGTCACAGAGTCAGAGGGTGATCAGAGAGTCACCCTGCCTCCGATTAGGAATCTGCAACCAACACTGAAATTTTAGGAACGTGGTAACGATGTCCCTCGCTGCTCTGAGATTAGATGACTATTTGCATGACACATTCAGACATGACCAACCTGAAAGTCCGAGTCTCAACCAGTCACAAAAAGCCCACCAACCAAAGAACCCTCCTTTTCAAAGAGCACAATCTTCCATCACTTAGAACTCTGCCCTACCAGCTCCATGGCTGCTTTTAGATGAGTAACAGATAATGAAAGGTGGAAGTCAGCGTAAACAAGCCGTATGTGAATTTGCTTTGGAGTGTCTTGCTGCAGCACAATGAAGTGCATTACAAGTGCTCTCAGCCGCTCTCACCTTTATATTGTGCCAACTTGAAAGTCGTTTTGGGGAAAAAAAAAAAAAGGAAAAGAAAACCTGCAACCTGCCAGAAGTGAGTGATTAAACAGAGCATATGTTTGGAGAGGAAGTAGACTCAGTGTCACACAGCAACCCTCTGATATTTAACATCAAATAATACAGATTATAATACATGACTAAGTCAATCTATCAAATTTCAGTAATTTCACAATAGCTTTAACGAGTCTTTGAAAAACACCATATATAATAACTTACTACGCTTCAACACTGCAACTTCTAGCACAGAATAGACACTAAAGAAACAGAAATTAATCACTCTGAAATTTAAAAGTAGTATCCGATGACAATGAAGCTTGCTGAAGTTCAGCGTGTCACTTACGGATGTTAAGGCATTCTTCAAGCCAACTATTTGTGCAGATGGAGAAGAGGATGCATCGTGCTCCAGCATCTGCTTCAGCTTTTCTCTCTCTGTAGATATGGTGCTGAAAGCTGACCTCAAGATGAAGTAAACTAGAACCATTTCGTAAAACGTGACAGTTAAAACCAGCTAACAACTGCATTCGTAGCAATTACGTAAAACCTACATGAAACATCTTTTACGGTGACAGAAACAAGAAGTTAGGTTGAGAGATCCAGGGCGGGTTATTAAAAACAAGTGATAATGATCAAGGTTAAAGGGTAGATCTTTTAGTATGAGAAATGTTTATGGTGAATGCTACTGTGCTGACTACATTAGCCACAGTCGAAATTACTCTGATTATTTGTGACAGATGGCAACAAAGCTAACTAACCACATCTGCTCTTCACTTGCTTTTGTTCCCCAATTAGCTCGAATCTTCAGATGGTCATGACTCTATTCCACATTCCTTTAAGAATTCCAGTGGGGGAGGAGAGGGAACCAAAAAAATAACAAAATAGAAAAATAATAATCAAAAGAGCAGCTATAACACATAGTGTGTCACAGCTATAGGGCTAGTAGCTTCCCCACAAGCAAGTCAACTGTGGTGTTTTGTTATTTTTTTTTGGATGAAGAAATTGAAGCTTCTTAGATGACTCAGTGACTCAAAGGGTCAGATCATGGATGTTGTGAATGTTTTGCTGCTACTTCTACTCCTTCCTGAGCCAGTATCACCAGCCTGAAGCATTCAAATCAGACAACAGACCATGCAATTTTAAATTACTACACTTCTAAAGGCAAAATGTGCTTTCCTTTTTTTTTTTACATTTAAGACATTTAATCTTCTCTTTAACCACAAGGGATAAAAAAAATCATTTGAGTATTATTTGTATATGTAGGACATAAAACTCATACACCTGGAAAATTAGTGGATTGCTGAAGGCCTGAGCAAACCTTGTAATACAGTCATAAGAAATACCAATGCAAAAAAGTAATTTACAGGCAAATGGAGATAGAATATCTGAGCATGGATGCGTGGAAAGGGTAAAGAACAAGAACTCTCTGGCATCTTTCTCTTCTAATGGTCCATTCTGAGTTAACCTGAACCTTCATCACTTCACCAAGTATTTCATGTAACCTAATTTACTTTTCTAAGAAAAAATTCTTAAGGTACATTTCAACACTGCAAACAATTGCCAAAGCCAGTTCTCATACTTCAACCTATTCAAATAAATATTTTAACAGTGTCACAGGGCTTAGGGAGGAAGATGTATCCACTATGATCTATTTTGTTAGCATCTACGGGTGACATGATCAGAATCTCCAGGTTTTCAAGAATTATTGCATACTACAGTATTAGTGTTACCTTTTTTTTAATTTAGAATCATAGAATCACCAGGTTGGAAGAGACCCATCAGATCATCGAGTCCAACCATTCCTATCAAACACTAAACCATGTCCCTCAGCACCTCGTCCACCCATGCCTTAAACCCCTCCAGGGAAGGTGACTCAACCACCTCCCTGGGCAGCCTCTGCCAGTGCCTGTTCTCCAGCCTCTTCACCAGCCTTGTCACTCTTCTCTGGATTTTTGATTTGCATCAAAAGATAAAGCAAAAACCTGGTGACTCTGTGATTCAATTGCACCTTATTCCCACTTCTTTTCTCATTTTGGAAACTACACCTCAGTTTCTATTGTAATTGAGTTTATAAAGTTTACTACTTAGATACATCCCTTACATAACATAATCAAGACCCATCAGGGGGCAAAGGAAGGTTACTGATAACATCAACCACTATCTTGTGCAAAAGGGGACAAAGCCAACACCTCCAAAAGCCTTTCAGATATAAATGCATAAATGCCTCCCTCGCCACGATCACTGTAACAATAAAAATGTTTCTGGTGCAAGGGTGTTGGAGCAAAGCGCTGCTAACGAAAAATTATTTGAAGAGAAGAAACACTTCTAGTCGAGCTGCCCCTCTGGCTGCTTTACATGATCCTACTCTTCAGTACTCACTAAAAATAGGTTACTACCATAGCAACCCTTGCATCACTAACAAATGCTAACTCCGAAATACAGTGAAGCACACTGAATATACAAACATACATGTGCTCATACACACACATGTGCATGCAGACACGGAAGAGTATAAATCTGCTGTTGTGTTCATAGCAACTGGTCTTAGGAGTTTAACCTTTAGACAAAAAAAATACAATCTGGCTTTCTCGCATATAAAACAAAGGGATGTCCTTGATTAAATAAATATAGTTAAAAATTGTGACAAATAAGACATTTTTTCCATATTACTCAAGATCTCAATATTTGCAGTTCCCCAGGGAATCAACTGAAGAGAGGACATTTTCTGCTTTTATCAAACAGCATTCTCAAGAAGTCACATCATTATTTAAATTGTGATGATATAAAATCACGTGTGAAATTTTTACCTTTATGTGCAATGTGAAATAGGTCCTCTTGCATTTTAGTAAATTCTGATGATGTTTCAGAGCCATCAGAGTAATTTTTCTCCTCCACAAAATCTATTGTAGATAAGTTAGGATTGGAAGCATGCAGTCTCATAGGGGCAGAAAATACTGAAGGCACCTGTAAGGAAGAGATGTGATGTTTTCACAAAGCGTAAAGAAGATTTTGTTTTATTGCACCCATCTGGGTCATATGTTAGAAACACCAAGAATGGAAAAACTATTGTCAGTTACTCATAGCCTTGGAATGAATGACAGCTGGTAAATAAAATCACAGCTATAACTTTGCCCCATAATTGAAGAGTTTGCATATCTCCAAGAAACAAGCCCACTTAGAGCAGCAGCCCATACTATACTCATTTTCCTCACTTATAAGCATCTGACCTCATGGTTTCTGGATGCAAATGTGTAAAAAAATTTTAAAAAACCCAACACCACCAGCCCCCAAATTGAAGGCAGACAGAAAATCCGGGTAAAAACCACAGCCAGTCTCCCACAAGTAACAGCACAGATCCTATTTCACATAGCAATGACAATATATGTGTCTTTTGTCTGATGTATTACTGCTTAAAATGAGCTAGTAGAAGACAACATATAAAATGGATTAGTATTTCCTAAACTGATTATACCAACAAATAATCAACAACTAAGATATGGAGAGAGATGGGCACTGAAAGGACTGAAGTTACCTGTAATGTTCCTTTAGCCTCTTTTCCAACAGCTCTGGATCGCCACCTCCTGTGTGTTCTCTTTTCTTTCTTTGGGCTTTCAAAAGGTCCAACCTTTTAACAACACACAGGTAACAAAATAACACGGATTGCCAAGAAACTAGAGAAGCTAAGCAGAAATATCTTGATCCTTTAGGTCGGGGTTGGTTTTTTTTTGGAATTGTAAAGGAAAAGGGTTTTCAATTTTGTTTCATAAGCAACAAACCTGCATAGCATTTATAGCAGGCGCTGAATATGTCCTGTGAAGAACATCCATGCTCTGTAACAGCTGGTTCATTTCCAGTAAGTATGTGTGACAGTTGGAGAGGTCTGTTTCGAACAAAAGAATATTTTCAATTGCTCTAATGTAATACATATGCTGAAACCTCTTTTTGTCTGTAGGTTAGTCTTTGACTGTAGCTAGTCTAAGTTATTCATTGACTAAAAGCACGTTATTAGACTATGAATAAAAATTAATTAAAAGCTTGCATACTTTTATCTTCAAGTTCAAGTTCAAAACACTGAAACACATCTATATGCTGTGTATCATGACCACAGTATTTAACCATAATTAGTTGCAAACATTTGAGATAAACACGACACTTACTGCAGTCTGGGACTAATCGGACCTCCTCGTGGTGAGGGTAACAATGCCACAGGCATCAAGACTATAGTACACAGTTACAGCTAGGTGAGGTTCCTCTATATTAGAGCTGACGCCCACTCATAGGTAGAACTCTACCAATAAGTATCACACAAACACTCAATTAGAAAGACCTTCATGCTCTTAGGATAGCATGAAAGCAGAGGGCGACGCTGAAGTACAAAGAATTAGAGGTTTTTAAATGACTAAATTTTGCATGCTTCTCTTCTTTTGAATACTCAGTGTAAGGAAGTTCAAATCTTACTACTGAAGGTGATGTTCATATATAAAAGAAAAAGTACTGAAATACATTAGCTTCCTTTAAGAGGTCCACACAATGGATAACCGCACATCCAAAATCACTAGTCCTTTTGAAAATGAGCAGCCAGCTAATTAACAACCACCCCTTATCTTTCCTCTCACCAGTATCAGAGAAAACTCTTAAATGTCATGACTACATGTGGTGTAGCACTCTTATTGTCAATCGAAACTAGGGGAAATATAAGGCTACTTTCAACTTCCTTCAAATATCATTACCTCTTGAGCATCTTTCCATGTCATCAGAAGACTGTAGCCAAGAAGAAATGGTGGAATCGTTATTCGAAAAGGAAAATGACAAGTTACCTCCAGCTGACAGTGAATTCTGTTTGGTCAAGCTGCCTACCTGTTCCAAAGAAGAATAAGCAGATCATTAACAAACAATATTTTCATGTTGTGCACACAAATTTTGACAATCAACAATTGAGGCTCATGATCTGGGACAAGGACTGAAGGCACCAATAACACTGAGGGGAAAAAAGTGCGTGAACTAGACTAGGTGTACAGTCATAGAGCATAATGTCAGGATATGCAACATAACAGCTGTCCATAAGCAGCAGAAATACTAAAGGAACCATAAAAATTTACTGGAAAATGTATTTTGAGGAAGGACAAAATTCTGCATCAATTAATTCAACTTAAAACAACTAAAGCACCATATTTGAACAAGACCAAAGTCAGACATGCTCTTCCTTCTCCATGCGCCCCAAAGAAGCCCTCAAAGTAACTTAAATTTAACATGGACATATTTGTTAAGGCTATTTTTCAGTGAAGAAGGCAAGATCTAGTAAAGGTTATTTAAAAATTTTACTCAAGGTTGCGTGACCCTAGCATGGATTTGGCTTGAGAGGCCCTAATACACGTGTGACCATACAGCTCATTTGGGTAAACACTATCTTTCGACAACATCTCCATAGCCATTTTCAAGCTTATCTCACTTTCAGCCATACCCCCTATCAGATGCTTCAGAAGATGCTGGAAATTCTGTGTAAAACCTAACTAAGCAGTGCAATTAAGCAGTTTCCAAGGGAAGATATTCCCCGTACTATTACCAGTTGACTGGTAATAGCTATTTTCTTCTCTAATGTAACTACAAATAATTGTCATTCAAATGTCTAATTAGTTTTAGACCTCACTAAACCTTTCATCTTAAATAATGCCTGTGTAAGGGAGCTGCATAAATTACATGCTTTGTCTAAATCTTGGTTAAAGTAAGTTTTACTATGTTTCATCTTAAGTGCCATTACATGACCACTTTACTAGTTGTGAGAAAAGCTGATTGAATTGTTTGGCTCTTCTCTGAAACACATGTATCACAATCTTCGTTACCCTCTGCTCACCTTATCTCAAAGCTCGAGCAGCACCAGTTTTAAAACTATTCATAGGAAACATCACCTACATCTTAGTCAGTTGCACTTTTCTTAGCTGGTCTTTTTGAATTTACAATATGAGCTCCAGCCTGAGTTGCAGAATAAAATAAAATGCACTATCCGTGTCATGTCCCTGAGTACTATGTCAATTTATATACCCAGTATGCAACAGCAGTAACCATCAATAAGCACGCTTATTTTTAAATTAATCTACGTATTTTAGTGGTTTAATTCCTGCATAAAGCCGTTTGAGCTTTAGTCCCCTATCCAATTAATAAACCCAGTATCTTTAAAAGTGGAATAAATTTAAAGATGAGCAATTGTATTGGCATTTTGTGAACAAATGTCACATTTCTCTCTTCTGAATTCTGTCTTATATAGAATCATAGAATCATAGAATCACTAGGTTGGAAGAGACCCTCTGGATCATCGAGTCCAACCATCCCCACCAATCTCTAACCCATGTCCCTCAGCACCTCGTCCACCCGGCCCTTAAGCCCCTCCGGGGAAGGTGAATCAACCCCCTCCCTGGGCAGCCTCTGACACTGCCCAATGACCCTTTCTGGGAAAAATATAACCAACTTTTCCAGAATTCATATACAGGAGGGATGAAGGAAGTGGTCAATGCTAAGAAACAGGCAAGAGAGAGTTTGTGGAGCTCCAGTTGGTGCAGTTTTGCTTATCATCAGCATAGCTAAGCTTTAGAATCCAAGCATTCCACATAAACATATGTAGCTACATAAAACTACCTTCAAATAACAGCAAAAAAAACAGATGTGAGAACTGTTCAGGTGTTTATAAAAGCAAATAAAATATAATACCAAGTTCACTTGATGTATTTTTCTTAAAATAACAACCGCTGGGTTGATATCAACTAACACCAAGCTAAGGCTGGTGTAAATTGGCAAACTTCCATTTAGCTTCAGCAGAGCTAAGGTGATTAACTGCAGCTCAAGAACTATCCCCTTCTATTTTTCACATGAAAATAAGTAGGGCTTCTTTGCAGTACAAATCTGGATTAATAAATTAGAAGTGAATTAAAGTCTTTCATGCCAAAGAAATAATAGTTTCCTGACAGTGAGCATAGATTTGAGATATGCTGGTACATGGATTCTCTTTTTTTTTTGTTATTTTTCCTGAGAGCACGGGCGTGAATATATCATCGGCTTTGGAATGTTCTGCTTTTGCCCTCAATACTACTATTCTCCCTCTCCATCCCTGCTGCCATTTGGGGGAAAAGAACTAAATGGCAACAAGGTCTTATGAAGAACGGCTGAGAGAGCTGGGGGTGTTCAGCCTGGAGAACAGGAGCCTGAGGGGAGACCTCATTGCTCTCTACAACTACCTGAAAGGAGGTTACGGAAAGGAGGGTGCTGGCCTCTTCTCCCAGGGGACAGGACAAGAGGGAATGGCCTCAAGCTCCACCAGGGGAGGTTCAGGCTGGACATTAGGAAAAAGTTTTTCACAGAAAGTGTCATTGGGCACTGGAACAGGCTGCCCAGGGCAGGGGTTGATTCACCTTCCCTGGCGGGGTTTAAGGCACAGGTGGATGAGGTGCTGAGGGACATGGGTTAGTGTTTGATAGGAATGGTTGGACTCAATGATCCAGTGGGTCTCTTCCAACCTGGTGATTCTATGATTCTGTTTCCTTGCGGAGGCAGCCTCAGAAGAGCAGACTGTTGGGAGCCACAGAGGTGCTGGCACCACACAGCACCTGCAGGCAGCTCTTTGCAGAACAGCCCAGGTGAGTTACCATTCTTTCAGATGTCTACTTGCAGATATCTCTCCCTCTCAATCACTAGCAAAAAGCTGTTCAACCACACGTTTGTGTTTGGTAAAACTCATACTCAGTTACAGAACAGTCCTACATTCAGCAATATAGCAAGGGAAGAGAAAACCTTAGATAGGAGCATAACAAAGAGGTAATAGCTGCTTAGGAGACACTTCTGGAGTTGGCAAAACCAGAGAGCTCTTTCACTTACAGTAACACATCACTGCTAAAAAACAAAGACATTATTCTCAGAGATCACTGCTGCTAGACTGCAGCAGGAGTGCTTCTTTTGGTGAACATCAGCCAGTCAACATGCAGACTGCTGAACACAGAGTCTGAGTACAGCCATGCAACACTCTCACTCTTCTGTGAGACTGCATCAAGGAGGTCAGTTGTAGTGCTGAAATGAGCACCTGTCAGGCCATTTGTGAAATTAACAGTCACAGATTTTAGCTAAAGAGCAGTACACTGCTGACCAGACCCATCCAGACCCCATACACACCTTGGATGCGGGTCCTTCGGTTGGCTTGAATAATGCTCCTATGTCAGTTAAAAATGTAAATATTGGTCACAGATCACAGTTCTTGGATAACTCTTATATACTCCTCAGCTAAGCACAGTCAGATTCATTAAGGTAAAAAGGAGATGGTTTTATTAGCCAGGGAAAAAATGGAAAAAATGCAATGGGGGTGGGGGGGAATTTAGCTGAGTGCTCTTCTATGATCTAGACTAAAATTAACCAGCACATACAAGACAAATACTGAACATGATCCAGCAGTGGCCCAAGTGGCCAAGAAGGCCAATGGCATCTTGGCTTGTATCAGAAACAGTGTGACCAGCAGGTCAAGGGAGGTTATTCTACCCCTGTACTCAGTACTAGTGAGACAACTTCTTGGATCCTGTGTTCAGTTCTGGGCCCCTCAGCACAAGAAGGATGTTGAGGCTCTGGAGCGAGTCCAGAGAAGAGCAATGAAGCTGGTGAGGGAGCTGGAGAACAAGTCTTAGGAGGAGCAGCTGAAGAAACTGGGGTAGTTTATCCTGGAGAAGAGGAGGCTGAGGGGAGACCTTATTGCTCTCTACAACTACCTGNCAGAAAGGGTCCTCAAGGACTGGCACAGGCTGCCCAGGGAGGTGGTTGAGTCACTATCCCTGGAGGTATTTAAAAAGATGGGTAGACGAGGTACTCAAGGACACGGTTTAGTGGCAGATAGGAATAGTTGGACTTGATGATCTAAGAGGTCTTTTCCAACCTAGTGATTCTATGATTCTATGATAATTGTCTCCAAAATTATGACGATTCTAACTCTATATCTGGTTTTGAAAGTCATAATGCAAATATAATTTGCTGCATTAAAACAATGAGACAATATTATAAAACTTAACAGTATCATAGAGAAAACTGGGAGTAAATCAATAAATGACATAATTTCCCTGCTGATCTTTCAGTTCAGAACTTAAACGCCATCACAACCTCCCATTATGCTCTTTACTTATTAAACACAAATCAGTCTAATTTAATTCCCGATCAAAGCTCGTTGTTTATAAATCACAGCTATTACCTTTCTACCTGGAGTAGATTCACAGAAACCAGGAACAGAGTCCGTAGTAGTAGACACAGGGAAGAAAAGATTATTGACATCATGAGGAAACATGGAGATTTCATTCTGGCGGTACATTCTGTGATGACGAAGTTTCGCTACCCATTCATCAAACAGTTCCTGAGATTTCACCTACAAAAAAATTTCTGGTTTTACAGCATTCCCATTCACAATCACTAACGAAGAAACTAAGGTGTTTTGTGCTCATTAGACAGTTAGCCTGGTCTTTATTACTAAGATATTAGGAGAGATTTTCTAATGATGCTCCCACTAAAATAAGTACAAGCTTAAGCGTGACAATTAATCAACGGATAATGTCAAGAAAAAGAGAAATTTGACTCAGCATAGTTATGACTTCCAATACCGAACACAATGCTTAGCAACTTCTAGATGGAAAAAAAGTGCCTATATAAATTAAAAAATACTTGTCATTTCTTAACTGCCAGTTTTAAGGCCTAGTCCAATTTTAACTAACCGCAAATAGAAATCTGATTTTGATTATGTGTTTTAAAACAATTTACTCCGTAAAGACGGATAAATCTACATTCTTGACTGCGGAAAATACTTGCTACAGATAAGAAAAAGAGCAATACACAACTACGGAAAATAAAAGCGCTTGGGCAACAAGTACCATTTGCTGAAAAAAGTGCTCGGTGAAGAGAATGCTGCTAAACTTGAGTCACTTTTGAGGTTTCTATTCAGAAGAGGGTTACTGGCTCTGGAACAGTATAAAGCCTCTCAAGCTACAAAGCGTAAACTAGTTTGCAAAGACTAAAAAGCAAGTCATTACTGTTAACAGTTAATGTTATTTTGGGAAAAAGGTTATAGCAATCCTCAAGACCGACCTTTAGGTGGTATATCTGCTCCTCCGTATCCAAATCTATACATTTTGTCGATTTCTTTACAGACATGACAGAAAGTCCAACGTCAATACAGCCATGAAGCTTCCCCCTCTCTATCTGCAAAAACGCAGAAAGAACACAATCACTCCTGAATAACACAGAAGGATAGTTATTACCTACTGACACTATCATTTTCCTCCCTCCAACCTACTGTTTAGAACTGCTCTTCTCCCAAGGGACAGGACGAGAGGGAATGGCCTCAAGCTCCACCAGGGAGGTTCAGGTTCGACATAAGGAAAAAATTCTTCACAGAAAGCGTCACTGAGCAATGGAATTGGCTGCCCAGGGAGGGGGTTGACTCGCCTTCCCTGGAGGTTTTTAAGGCACGTGTGGATGAGGTACCGAGGGACATAGTTTAGAGACTGGTGGGAATGGTTGGACTCGATGATCCAGTGGGTCTCTTCCAACCTGGTGATTCTGTGATAAAGAGTTTCAATATCACTTACATCAGCTTGGCATTTGGAATACTTCAAAATCCCTCGGTCCAAAAAGAAGTATCTCTGTAACCAGAAAAGCAGAGAAATAAAATCAAACAAACAAACAAAACACGCCCTGACACCCCCACCCCCATATTTCTTTGGAAAACATTTTATCTGCTCCTATAAGTAAACTTTCTGCAATAAAACCACACCAAACAAGTCCCATTCACACGGCACCAAGCTTCCAGGTACACATTCCTTTCCTACCTTGTGCCAGCCCTTCAAAGGCCATTTCCTCTTTTTCAGCAAGCAACCCTCCTGCTTTTGTGGCTCCTGGGTACAATTCATTGCTCCGCGGAGCCCTTCGACAATTTCCCAGCTGTCCTGCTTAAACAAAACATCCAAATATAGATCTTATTTCTTCCAAAGAGCAGAATAATAAAGAGAGATTAAAAAGGAAGAAGAAAGCTATAATTAAAAAAACCCCAAGCCCTTAATGATGTTGGAACCTAACCTTAGATCTTGCTTTACACTTTGTTATGTATCTTCCAATAGACAAGATTTTTTTTTATTTCAATAGAAACTATATGAATGAAGCAAAGCACAGTTTTTACAACATCATCCTTCACTGTATGTGTGTGCTTACCAGAATTTCATATGAATATTTTTCTGTACACACATATACACAGTGTATAGCAACAGCCTGGTCACAATCAAGCACAGAAAACCTTCTGCCACCAAAGGCAAAACCAGTCTATGCTAAAAGGATATGTTTTCTAGGTTATGAAGCCAAAATAAAAGACACTGAAAATTAAGAACTTTTCTATAAAATTCTTTTGCCCATACTCAGTTCCTCATGAATCACAGCCTCCTTAAGTAAAAATAATAACATAAAAGCAGCCTGAGATAGTGGGATGTGTCTTCAGGGAGGTTGGAACTGGATAATCTTTAAGGTCCCTTCCAATCCAAACTATTCTATGATTCTATGATTCTCACTGATATAATGAGTTAGCAGGCTGAAGGGAGAGCAGAAGGCCTCCTGGACTGTTTCTAGCACATCAGCCTAACACCAGCCAGTGAGGCAGCCAAGAATGTGAAGGCAAACTAAAGTGGGAGCACTTCTTCCCTTCACCCAGGAATGATGACCTGCCAAATCTCATGGGGTGAAAACAAGTCTCCTACTCACATTTCCGCCCTGGGAACCTCACACTTCAATTGCAAGCTTTACGTAGAAGTAGCTTAGTTGAATTAGAAATGCATTCTTTTAAAAACACAAGATGAATTAATCTAATAAGTTATCCAAGGATAACAGCTCAGAGAATTAATGGTTTGAGGACCTGCTAGATACACGCAGGGTTCAATGCTGCAGTAACAGCATCTGATCCTCTTCCATACACATCTATCTGTCCAGAGGAGAGAAACTTTTCCACCTGAACCCTTAAACTCTCACATTTTTCAAAACACTGCTGCTTTGACTAGTTTGGGACCTGTTTGGCTCTTGACCCAGACCCTGTGGGATCTTGATCAGTATTTTGTTTTGCTAGAGATCTGACACCTCATTTAATGAAGCAAAAGCATCAGTTGGCTATTGCTGGGAGCAGCTGCAGGAGAGAGAGAAAACTGCTTACTCCCTAAAATGAAGGCAAATGAATCAGGCTGGTTGGTTATCGTCTGTTCTCATCTGTCTGAAACAGCAGAGGAGCAAATTGGAAACGCAGGGTTTTCTGAAAGCTACTGGAAGCATTCAGACTGTGCCCCATTTTGCTGATTCCTACCCCACAGCAGGGAACTGAAAGACATACTCCAAAACAAGCACTAATTTAACAAACCATCACAACCCACACAAAAAAAAAATTCCCAAAACTCCCATCTGAGTGGCATTAACAGTTCCAGCACAAGTCTGATGTCCAGATTGGAAGTGTCTTAAAGTTATGACACAACAGAAGATTTTTTTATCGTTATGGGCTAATATCTGAACAAAGCGATCACACCATTTGCTGTCCAGTCAGAAATTTCACTCAAGGCTGAGGAAGGAACATACTCCTTTTATTTTTCTCAGGTCCAGAGGTGCTTGTTTCCAATTATCACTGGAAATTCACCCTATAGTTGCTACTTGGCTTATTTTTTTCCAGCTCTGTGGCTGAAAAAACCCCAAAATACCCATACACTTGAGTCTTGAGAGATAAGTCTGTCATTAGGTAATTGTAGCAATTTATTTAATAAAATAAGCGCCCTCATTTTCTGCACTATTCTGTACCATCCAGCTCCTCAAGGTGAATTATATCAGGAGAAAGAATGAAGTAATGACTTTGAGCGGCTTTCAGACCAATCCTCGCACTTGCAGCTGCCTGAATGAAACAGATGACAGCTCCAGACTTGCTGCCAGTGTAAAATGCAGTCGGTTGTACCGAATATTTTGAAGCGTCAAAAATAGAAACCTGCTTTGTGGAGGATAAGGGTTGGCATCAGCTGCAACTAAAGCATTTGTTACGGTTCATAAAATTGGCAGAAATTATTTAATTTTCTTTTTTAGAACACAAGGGTTTTTTTTTAAGCAGTCCTCCTGATATAAAGCTTTTCCCTACTGAATCCGTTTTAAAAGTCAGTTAACAAATCAGGCTTAAAAATAACTATCACAATATACTTCCTTTTGCTCACAGGTCACTTTAAATTAAAAGATCAACACCAGTTTCCTTTCCCACAAAACACAGTTGAGTTGTGGCACTGTAGAACAGACCCCCTTCTATGAGTAAAGGAAAGGAGCAGAGATGTGGGACATGGTAGTAGCCCCCAGCTTGCTATCTAATTCGAAGATGAAGGTGAACATGGTGGAAGAAGATTAACTGTTAGCCTCTTCCATGCACACTACAAATCATAGAATCATAGAACAACCAGGTTGGAAGAGACCCACCGGGTCATTGAGTCCAACCATTCCTATCAAACACTAAACCATGTCCCTCAGCACCATGTCCACCTGTGGAAAGGTGAATCAACCACCTCCCTGGGCAGCCTGTTCCAATGCCCAGTCACCCTTTCGGTGAAAATTTTTTCCCTAATGTCCAGCCTAAATCTCCCCTGGTGGAGCTTGAGGCCATTCCCTCTCGTCCTGTCCCCTGTCACTTGGGAGAAGAGCCCAGCACCCTCCTCTCCACAACCTCCTTTCAGGTAGCTGGAGAGAACAACAAGGTCTCCTCTCAGCCTCCTCTTTTCCAGGCTAAACACCCCCAGCTCTCTCAG
>WAAB01016155.1:3402-27402 GCA_013389865.1 Piaya cayana
CACCATTCATGCAGACAAAGAGAAGGTAATTGTCATAGGTGACTCCTTTCTGAGAGGAATGGAGGGTTCGATATGCTGACTGGACCCATCCACCAGGGAAGTTTGCTGCCTCCCTCAGCCAGAGTACAAAATACTAGTAGGAAACTACTTGGTTTGCTACAGTCCCCAGACTATTACCCACCAGTGTTTTTTTCATGTCATCAGTGAAGAGATAGCAAAGAGAAGCCCAAAAGCAATCAAAAGGCATTTCCAAGCCTTGGGATGGTTGGCTGAAGGATCAGGTGCACAGGTACTGTTTACTTCAGTTCTTTCAGTAAGCAGGGAAGAATACTGAATGGAGCAGGCAGATCCAGCTGGTCAACACATGGCCCCAAGGCTGGTGTAACTGGCAGAACTTTTGGTTTTTTCAACCATGGGGTGGTCTATTCATCACCAGGTTCACTGGTGTCTGATGGCACACATCTCTCACAAAAGCGGAAAAGGGTTTTGCTCAACAGGCTAGCAGGGCTGATTGACAGAGCTTTAAACTAGACCTGAAGAGGGAAAGGGGCAATAGCAGGCTAGTCAGGGATAAGCAATGGGAAGGCACACCAAGGTCTGAGGAGCTGCACCCTAGTGAGATTCTTCAGACTGCTCCATGAGGTGATGGGCACAATGAACCACTCTTGAAGTGCTTCTACACAAATGCACGCAGTATAAGAAACAAGCACAAGGGGCTGGAAGCCTTGGCCGAGTCCCAGAGATATGACATTACAGGCATAGGTGAAAACTGGTGGGATATGTCTTGTGACTGGTGTGCCATGATGGATGGTTACAGGGTCTTCAATAGGGATAGACAGGACAGACAAGTCAATAGAGTGTCTGTGGCACTGGATGTAGTAGAAGGGCTGGAATGCATGGAGCTTGCAGTTGGTGACGGCATAGTTGAGAGCCTCTGAGCGATGATTAAGAGACAGACAATTAAAAAGGATACCACCACGGCCATCTGCTACAGGACACCTAACCAGGATGATGACAATGAACTAAGGGGTACTTCCAAATCATCTGGCCTTCTCCTCATGGGGGCTTCAATTTGCCAGGAATCAACTGGGAGTACCACACAGCTGGTACAAACAGGTCCAGAAGATTCCTGAGCTATCTGGGCAATAACCTCATGGTATGGGTGCTGAGGGAACAGACCAGGAAAGATGTCTTCCTCAATTTGCTGCTAGTTAATCTAGAGGGTCTTGTGAGTAAAGTGGTAATTGGAGGCTGCCTTGGCCACAGTGACTACGGAGCAGTGAAGTTTAAAATCTATAGTAATAGGAGAAAAACTGACAAGACCTCAACTCTGAATATGAGGAAAGCAGACTTTAGGTTGCTTCAGGAACTGCTTAGAAAGGTCCCCCAATAAGAATCTTTTGAAAGTGCTGGGGTCCGTCTGTACTGGTAACCACCTCCTAAGATCATAGGATCAGACAGTCCCAAAATGCTGGAAGTCAAGCAGGAGAGATAGAAGGCTGGCCTGTCTAAGCACAGACATTCTTCTGGAACTAAGGCAAAAAATTAAGGTGTATGGCCAGTGGAAGTAAGGGCAGGTGATCTGGGAGGACCAGTGAGATGCTGTTCACCACTGTAGGGAAGAAATTCATGCAGCTGAAGCTCAATTAGAGTTGAAGCTGGCCAGTATTTTGAAGGACAATAAAAAGAGCTTTTTAAAATATGTTAATAGCAAAAGGCAGGCCAGAAGTAACTCTTGGCACACTACTTGATAAGCACAGACACCTCACAAACAGGGACACAGACAAAGCAGAGACATTTAATGCTTTATTTGCCTTGGTCTTCAACAGTGATCATTGGCTCGAGCACCCCTAGAGCCTTCGGCCACAGAACCATGACTGTGCAAATGACAAACTCTCAACCAACCCCAAACTTCTGAGGGATTTCCTGCACCAGCTGGATACCTGTAAGTTGATAAGGTGTGATGGGATTCATTTGAGAGTACTTAAAAGAGCTTACTGATGTCATAGTGAGGCCTCTCTAAATGATTTTTCAACACTCCTGGGAATCTGGATAGGTACTAGCTGACTGGAAGCTGGCAAATATTGTCACAATCTTCAAGAAAGGAAGCAGGGATGAGTCCAGTAATTACAGGCCTGTTAGCCTCACTTCAGTGTCTGGTAAGTTTATGGAGAAGATTATTCTGGGAGCTATTGAAATACACCTAAAAGACAACATAGTCATTTGTCTCAACCAGTGTAGGTTTATAAGAGGAAGGTCCTGCTCAAGAAACTTAATTTCCTTCTATGACCAGATCACCAACCTGGTGACCCAGACCAAAGGAAGCCTGCTGATGTCATCTTTCTGGATTTCACTAAAGCCTTCAATACTGCCTCTCACAGTATCCTCCTAAACAAAATGTCCAGCATTCAGGTGGATAAATACATGATGCAATGGGTGATCAACTGCATGACAGGTAGGGCTCAAAGGGTCATTGTAGATCGTGTTACATTGGACTGGACACCAGTTACTAGTGAGGTTCTGCAGAGATCCATCTTAGGGCCAGACTCTTTTAACTCCTCATTAAAAAGATGCAGGACTTGAAGGTTTCCTAAGTTTACATATGACATGAAATGGGGGGGAGCTGCAAACACTCTTGAGGGAAGGGGGGTCCTGCAGAGAGATCTGGATGAATTAGAGCTGGGCAATCACCAGCCACATGAAATTTAAAAAGGGCAAGTGCCAGATGTTGCACCTGAGACACGGCAGCCATGTTCCTCAGTCAAAGTTTTGCAATACAAATGAAACACCACTTGCTTGGCCTTTCACCTGTTTTGAAACACCATTTTTTTGAATAAACTGCTTGGATCCACAGGCTGTTTATCTCTGCTGTTGACCACTTTCAGTCCTCTTTGTCCCATACATGGTATTTTTTTAACATAATTGAAAGGTCTCCTCCTCATTATTTCCACAACTGTCAGTTGACTGTATTTACAGTCCTTGCTAAGCCCGCTGAATTCCATTTTAAAAATATCTTTACTTTTACCTCCAACATCAGCACTCTTGAGTTCACCTTTCTCTTATTTTGCTACATTTAGGCATTTAAAGCCATGGTGTCCAAAACTTGGACAACATGACAAATTCCTCCTCACTTCCTCCAACTGCGCTCTCCTCTTTACTGCTTTTCCCTGTACTTAAACACTCACGTGACTCCAGTGGAATGGCCAGGTACTCATGTCTCTTCCTGAGGCACAATTAAAGCAACAAATCAGTAATGCCCAGAAAGTCTCTCCTAGCAGAGACGACCTCCTCCAAATTACTCTCTTGCTGCATACACTAAATCCTGAGCACAATACTTGGTTTCTTTCCAACTTGTGCTAGCTTACTTTCACAATAATATCGCAATGAAAAACACCTGGAAAAAAACCCAAATGATGACAATTATGCTTCTCTTTTGGATTAGAGTGCTGCACCTCAAATATGGTGTTCACGCTTTCCCAACACCTTAAACACTCAGTAGAGGTTATTTGTTAGATAGAGAGAAGCAATTAGTCAGAACCTATTAAGTTCTCAACTAAGGATGTATTAAACAGGTGGATTCATAACACATTCAAAAGCCAGTCTTAAATAAATTCTTTACTATAATCTAAATAAAGGAATAAACACTAAATTTTAAATTAGCAATTTAAAGCTTCTGTGCACCTCATGCTATAAAATACAAATCTACAAATTTCAAAGGTATTTACTGTCTTTCATTTAGATAGTTGAATAAGACCTGCTACAACTGCTTTAAGTAATAAATAAAACCATATGTGCACAAAGCCTAAATTCAACACACAGCTAAGCAGCAGATGGGTACATCATGTGGTTACCCATCAATCTATAGCATTGGCAAAAGGATTAATCTACAAATTCCGCTGCATAACCAGCATCAATACACAAAGTATCTGAACCCCCTTCCACAGCTCTGCAGTCTCCCCTCTTCACCATCTCACATGCATTAAAAAAAGCCCCTCTGTTCCTTAGGCAATGTTTTTTCAGTAGGAAATCCTTGGACATTTACCTATCTATTTGCTTTTGGACCCCATCCAATCCACTATTCTTCCAAAGATGTAAACATAATTTCTACAGGTTTGTTTTACATTTTTTATCTCCCTTCTCTCCCATTCCCAATTATTCTAGGTATTGGTACAAACAGTCTCACCATAGCTGAACTAAATAGAACAACTATCCAAAACAAGCAAATTAATTTTTCTTTGGTTTTTACTGTGTATAGCTTTAACTTACAGCATCTAAATATCTTTTAAAAATTACTCAAAAACCAGAAAAGGCTGAGGCATTCATTTGCTCTCCAAATTGAGTTCCAGCACAGATTCTATAGTAACAAAGGGATTTTTTAAACCATTTCTGCCCAAACCCTCACAATTCTCTAATGTAACAGAACACTCTACAGCTGCCTTCCTCCCAGGGAAAACAAAGCCTATGACTCAATCTATGCATTTTTATGTTGAAACACAGAAGTGTTGAAACATGCTGACCTAAGGACTGCTGCCCTTTGCTACCTTAGTATCGGTTTTGTCTAACAAGGAACAATTTCATTTTAGGACTTGGTGCTACAACAGCAATCACAGGGTACTTGTGAAAGTAATGGACAAAAACTGCTGGTGCCAAAACCAGCCACTTCACTTCTTTCATTAAAAACACAGTGTTCTCTTCCTTTGGTAGGATTTGAAAGTGCTGTTGTATAGCACTAAAGAGACAGCAATTTGGAGCATGACTGCAGAATAATTACAGTCTCAGGTTAAGCGTGCATTTTATTCACATGAGTGCTCCTTGTGGAACAAGAATGAGCATTCTAGTTAAGATTTTCAGAAGGAATTTGAGAAGAGAGGAAAATGTTAAGTCTTTGCCTAACTTTTTCAGAACCTAAAAATGAGGAACAACAGCAGAGCACCGAATTAAAAAGCTTGTATGAAACTAAGAAGAAATAGGTCCATCATCATTTTACTCATCTGTAGGTTCTCTTTAATTGTCTGAAAGAAAATAACAAAAACACCACCATCCTTTGGAATTCCTTACATTAGTATCCTAGATTCTTAACTGTATCTACTTCCCCTCAAAAAAACACCTTTTTTTTCCTTGTACAGTTTTTAACATGCTTTCTGCCTGTTAGTATTTTGCCCCACCATTAAAAAGCTATCAATATGCATTTCCTTACAAGAAGAGCATTATAAGCCTCATTTTCAGTGTTAGTGCTGCTATGCAGAGAAAAACACAAACATTTTTCTATACTTTCAGGCAGCTTAGTTGATCTCTTGAAGCAGAGAAATGGACTACATCATTTGTAGAGATATTCTAATGTTATATCTTTATACTTTACATAAAAAACCAGCTCACTGCTAAAAATGCATGTATTCCCAAATGCTCTAAGATTAGGGAAGATGCAGTGATCCAGATTTAAGGCCATATGAACACAAGAAACTCTGCAAACAGCAGTACTCAGCAACATCCAGAATTTAGCTAGACTGCATGAACTGGGATTTAGACTTTCATACTTCCAGTATTGATACAACCTACTTAAGGGCTAAGTTCCTTGAGTAGCAACTGGTGTCTTATTTTCACTCTAAATTGTACTTGGGAAGAAAGATTAACCTACTGTGTAGCTCCCAAGCTTAAATTCGCTAGAGAGCAGCTTGCTTATGCAGAACAAGACTGTGGCGCACGCGCTCTCTCTCTCTCTCTCTCTCTCGTGCGCTCTCTCTCTCTGACTGATCTTCTGTGGGCACCGCATGCCTCCTCTACTCCAGCTGCACTTCTGCAAGTGGATACTGTGCACGGAAACTCTCTCCTGTGAGCTCTGACCCAATAACACATCATTTTTTAACTTGAATAGTCAGTATTTTGAAGCAGTACAAAATCCACATGCATACATTGATGACATTTATGAAAACTGTGAAAACTACTACACTGAAGGAAAGGTCAGGGACTGTTGTAAGCAACATCTATATTTTCATTAATAAAAGTAATATGCTTAATGAATATCAACAATGAGTTTATACCTCTTAAAAAAAAAAAGGAAAAAACAAGCAAGAAAGAGTTGCAAGCTTATATCAGCATGACTAAAAAGAGTTCAGTGTCTGTGCCAAAACAGAAAGCCTTTTATTAAGTTTAGTTTTGACTAACAGATGCCAAGAGATCTGTCATTCAAAACAGTTGTGTATTTATAAATCTCTAACCTTGCATGAGAAGTTTCACTTTCTACAATAATTCTACCAGTCTACAGAAGATGCATACACATCAACTCCAGCTTTCAGTGCTGCTGCTCTTTCTAGTCAAATTAAGAGTTAGACATTAGAATTACAATGCAGTCACATGAACATCACCATAATAGTCACTGCACGCTGCAACTGAAATCCATTCTTCCCGGTTACAAGGGCTGACAGTAAAGGAGTGCACGAACTACAGGAAATATTTTTTAAACTATGGTCTTAATCAAAGGGCACTTCTGTACACTTCTGCACTGCAGAATTGGAACTTGTCATACACAAGCTGTCCTTGAACTCTCTACCCTCTTACTTTATAATTACAGATACACAATATTACACCAGAGATAAAACAAGTGGGATAAACTGGGGACACTTCGTTGCAGGACAAAGCATGGCTCAACACAGCTCCAGCTAGAGCTGGCAAATGGAAGGGTAGTACCCCTACAAAAAAGAGTATCCAAGTCCATCCCTTGGTTGTGGTCTGCTCCACAGAGTTATAACAAGTAAGTAGGGGATTTGTACTTCTCTCCCAATGCTGCTACCAGCAACATGCTCCCCAGATTCAGTTCCTCATCTTCCCTCTACTTGAGACCTCTCTGGATTCCAACTGAAAACAGGAAGGGCCCTGGAAAAAAGAAGCAGCAGTTGCCCAGCAGTATTTCAATATTTCCAGTAATTTTTTTCTGCACATCACTTTCCCCTCCTCTCCACCCTTCAAGAGGTATTTCACTGCACACTCTTTGCTGTCATGACTTCCTCAAAAATAACATAAGAAATTCACTTCCCAAAGCATTAACTCTTTATGTAATAGATTTCAGAGGTTTTGGGAGGAGTACTCATGATATTCTGGAAGGGTAATAAAGGGCTTCTGGTTAATTATGCCTGCGCATCAAAGCTCTTTGGGAAGTTTTGATCAGATGTTTCTGTATTACACGGTATTCTAAAAAAACCACCAAAAACCAAACAACAAACAAACAACAAGTTGCCTACAGGGAAGATATATTTGCTTTAATTGCTAAATATTTTTGTGCACAGAAGTAGATGACAGACAATCCTGAACTATTTCACTGCACAAGCCAGAACACACTTTGATCTTTCATTTTCTAAACACAGACTTTTAAAATAAAGATTCAAATATTAAACATCACAAATTCCCAGAATTCCCTTCCATTTATTTCCTTCTTGACAAAGGTGTATTCCTTAAGGAAATCACCCTTAGAGATAAGAGAGCAGAACAAGGCTGGCAAATAGGTAAGGAGGCTTTCTACAGAGCGGAAGAATGCTCAGTCCCCAGATGTAGGAGATCAGGCAGAGAAGGGAAGAGACCAGCATGTCTGAGTCCAGACCTGTCAGTCAAACTGAAGAGCAGAAGGGAGCTTGTGGAGAATATAAGGATGCTGCCCAGCAGTGTAGAGATGGGGTCTAGAAGGACAAGGCACAACTGGAGATAAACTTGGTAAGGGAAGCAAAGAATAACAAGAAGGCCCTCTGCAGGTAAGTCAACCAGAAAAGGACGGTTAAAGAAAGCATAGCGCTGGATGAATGAAAATGGTGGCCTTGTATCAACAGAGAGGAGAAGGCTGAAGTANCCTCTGCAGGTAAGTCAACCAGAAAAGGACGGTTAAAGAAAGCATAGCGCTGGATGAATGAAAATGGTGGCCTTGTATCAACAGAGAGGAGAAGGCTGAAGTACTTAACAACTTTTTTGCCTCAGCCTTCACTGTCAACTGCTCTCCTGACCCCTCCTGGGTCAATGGACAACAAGATGAGGGCCGGGGCATAAAGCCCCTAACACTGTAAAGGAGGATCAGGTTTGTGACCACTAGAGGAACCTGAACATATGTAAGTCCATGGGACCTGATGAGATGTATCTCAGAATCCTGAAGCAACAGGCTGATGTGGTTGCCAAGCCACTCTTCATGATATCTAAAAAGTCATGGCAGTCAGGAGAAGCCCCTGGTGACTGAAAGGGCAGCATTGTACCTGTTCTTAAAAAGTGTTGTAAAGATGACCCTGGGAACTACTGACCTGTCAGCTTCACCTCTGTGCCTGGGAAGATCATGGAAGAGGTATTTCTAGAAGATATGCTAAAGTACACCAAAGAGAAGGAGGTGATTTGGGACAGAGAGCATGGCTTCACCAAGAGCAAATTCTACCTGACCAAACCAGTGGCTTTCTATGGTGGCATGACCACATCAGTGGACATGGGAAAAGCAATGGATTGCACTTATCTGGATTTCTGTAAAGCCTTAGACACAGTCCCCCACAATATCCTTCTCTCTAAATTGGAGAGATATGAATCTGACGGGTGGACTACTTGGTGGATGAGAAATTGGTTGGCTGGTGATATTCAGAGAGTAGTGGTCAACAGCTTGATGTCCAGAAGATCTGTGACAAGTGGTGTCCCTCAGGGATATGTATTGGGACCAGTGCTGGTTAGTATCAGCTGTGACAATATAGACAGCAAGATAAGTGCATCCCCAGCTGGTTTGCAGGTGACACCAAGCTGAGTGGTGTAGTTGCCACACTGGAAAGACAGGATGTCATCCAGAGGGACATGGAGGGACAAACTGGAGAAACGGGTTTGTGTGAACCTCATGTGCTAAAACAAGGCCAAGTGCAAGGTTCCACACCTGGGTCAGGGCAACCTGTGGTTTCAGTACAAGATGGGGTATGATGTGATTGAGAGCAGCCCTATGCAGAAGGACTTGGAGGAACTGATTGATGAGAAGCTTGACATGAGTTAACAATGTGCACTCGCAGCCCAGAAGGCCAATCATATCCTCAACTGCATCAAAATAAGCATTGCCAAGGAGGGGGTTCTGTCCCTCTGCTGCCTTCTTATGAGAAGCTACCTTGAGTACTGTGAACATACAGAACTACTGGAACAGGTCCAGAGGAGAGCCACAAAGTTGATGAGAGGAATGGAGCACCTTGGCTACAAGGACAGGCTGAAAGAGCTGAGGTTGTTCAGCTTGGAGAAGAGAAGGCTCCAAGGAGATGTCATAGTGGTTTTCCAGTAAGTGAGCAGGGCCTACAAGAAAGCTGGGGAGGGACTTCTTACAAGGGCACATAGTGACAGGACAAGGGGGAATGGCTATATACTGAAAGGGGAAAGATTCAGATTAGACATTAGGAAGAAATTCTTCATGCTGAGGGAGGGTGAGGCACTGGCACAGGTTGCCCAGGGAAGCTGTGGATGCCTGCTCCTTGGAAGTGTTCAAGGCCAGGTTGGATGGGGCCTTGGGCAGCCTAGTCTGGTAGGAAGTGTCCCTGCCCAAGGCACGGGGGTTGGAACTGGGTGATCTTTAAGGTCCCTTCCAATCCAAACCATTCTATGATTCTAAGAAACAGGCAGAAATGACTCAAGCCCCAGCAGTGCAAGCACAGCTATAGCTAATTTTTGCTTTTTTGTTACAGATCCAGTTCACAGAGACATTGCATTTTGGCCTCAAGAACATAAATTCCATTTATGCATGTCATTCCTTTTTGTGTCATAAGGAAGCATTCATCTGCATGAGCTACATCTACTTGAAGCATTATCTGGAGCAAGTTTCCTCTCAGCAGACTGCTATTGTTTCTGTCACAGAACCAAGAATCTCTAACAAAGGCCATTATGCTGGATGACTATGTACCTCTAGACAGCTTTCCATATGCACCTCATGCTAGTGAATGGTAAGATGCCTGCGTTTCCTATGGAAGTCACCAGCTTTTCAGGTGGACACAAATTGTCTCCAGGAGGGTAGCACAATGCGCTCTCCACTAGGATCACACTTCTGAAGGGCAGGGAGGAAGCTGGATGCAGGGAGGTGCAAAGGGGTTGGGGGTAGGGAGGCATTCGCCACACTTACCTTACAGAACAGTTTGATGAAAAAAAATTTAATTGTCCTTTTCCATTCTGGGGAAAGAAGACTTTTTAAGGAGGACTTACTGCAGAGTCTGGCAAGCAGCATCTTCTTGTTTCACCTCCTGTAAAGGTCTCACACCCAGACACAGAAGGCAGCAGTGGCTGCTTTTCAGGAGGTCAGCACTCAAACAGCTCTGCGAGGCCAGGATACAGACCTGTGGTTTGTAGGACAGCTCCTTCCCTATTCATGGTGTCTCAGTAACCTGCCTCAAGACCACTTTGTGTTCCTGCTTCTCAACAGCTCAGTGTACAAAACTGTCTCTTTCAAATCAAAGTCCTGCTATCCTTAGTTTCAGAAACACTGTGAAGTATATTTGTGCTGCTCAGTCAATTTCATCAAGTACCAAAAAGCTAGGTGTCAGAAAATGTTGCCCTTTTCCAGCACTGATCAAGTGTAGTCAGCATTGCCCCTGTCAGAGCTGGGAGTCCAAAGGCAGGTCTCTCCACCTGCAGAAGTGGGGGAGGTGACGTGCAGATGAGCTCCATACCACCTCCAAAACAGTCCTTCCAGCCAGAGCAACCACAGAGGCTGCCATGCATGGAGGAACATGACCAAGCCACATAGTTCAAGGGGATATGGCCAAAATGCAAACTCCACTTGTCTAAAAAGAGCAAGTCTGGGCCCCAAAATGTCCTGTTTATTCCACTGCCCTCACCTGCCTCACAACATGTCAGGAAGAATACAAATGTGATGGTGTGCAAACAGCATTCTGGATGGACTGTCTGTTGCTGCTGGAAAGACTGTTTCATTATGGGAAGCTCTGGAGTACATTGACACTGACCAGCTGTAAGCAACCATATGCAGCACACTCCTCAGCAATCACAAAAAAAACTAAAGATAGCCACTTGTGGTCTTTGTAGATGGTCCAGAAAACATGTCAGCACCCAGGTTTGCACCTGCTAAGCTACAGTCATGTGTGGAAGTCCCTGTTCCCTCACAGGTTAGGTGTTTCATATTCACAGCAAGATCCACTTTGGCATCAACAGCTTTCCCATGGCTGAACACAACAAAGTGTGAGAAGGAAAAAAAGTTTTAGAAAAGAAAAGCAAAACCAAACAAACATAAGGATTGCCAAAAGATGAAAGGCACTAGGTCACCAAATAAAGCAAGCTCCCTTTCTATTCCTAGAGTGACACCACTGAAATGTCTCTAGCAATAAATACACTCAGACAGGTGTTACTCTGAGTGTAACCGTAAGACTACCTAGCTGGCAGAAACATCACTGAAGTGATACTGTGTTGGTGATGACAGGGAAAGAGAGTACAGCTCAGTTGCCATAGCAGAGTAAACACTGTGGCACTGGCAGCGAAAAATCAGCTTGTAGACTTGACATGGAAATTTGACAAATGGAGTAGCGAATTGCTAAACACCTTTCTGTCTGGAACTGTACAGTCACACCCAAAGAGTCACAAAAACTTCTGAATTATTTCTCATTATCTTAGCAACAAAACCATACACACTAGTAAGTCTTAGATCTTTTATAACATCTCTGAGGCTTAAATTCACCATCATTCTCAATTACCTCACTGGCTGACACTTAAGATATTTAATGCTCTTCTTGAAAGTTTCTCAAAGCTCAGAAATTTAAAAAACACTTTAGCATCAGAGAAAGTTGATCTCAAGTCTACTCTCAAAGAATATTTGAGTAAATAAGTTGAAATCCTGATGGGCTTGTGGGTTCAGGCTTCCACTAGGTAGTGAAAAGAGCAAGTATATGCATTGCTGCAAGCATCTGTGGAGACATTTTACAGATAAGAAGGTCTGGATGCTGCGGGACTGATTGATACTGAGCAATTCTAACATGGTCTTGAAACAGAGAACTGAAATGTAAAGGGTTCGTTGCCCGCATTCTCCACCAAAAATTACTGTAAAAGGTTGAGTGGAACCCCTCTGGCGACCACCCAAACCCACAGTAAAATGCAGTCTCTCCTCCTCCCCNCCCAGAAGAGAAAGAGAGAGAAAGAGAGAGAGAGAAAGAGAAAGGAAGAGGGAGTGTCTGACTCCCTGATCTTACGTAGAAAATCACATGGAATACTGGGAGATGTAGTTCTTCCTCAGCCACAACCTGGCTATTCACGAGAGTCCAAAAATTAAACCCATCACATGAAAGAAAAACAAAGGCCAGTTTGGTGAGGTCAGCTGAAAGGAATACAAGCGCTAGTTCGATGGGAACGAGTACCAACTGAAAGGAAAACAACAGAAGAGAACATAGTTAATTTGAGTGTAACTTGGTTTTCTAGCATGCACAGTAGTTTAGCCAATAATATATTAGTAATAGCTTTATGGACAGCTACCTTTAGCCAATAATACACTGTAGATACCCTTGTGGGCATACTAAAAACAGTATATAAAGAAACAGCTAGCTCCAACTTTGATCCGTCAGACTGAAGTCCCTCAAGCAGCCAGACACAACCTTTGTCAAGGATGTAGATAACAACTGCCTTCACAGTGAGTACAAATCCTCCCCAACAAAGGTTCCTCAAAAATCCACACCCTTTTTGAAGATGTAATGCAGTAGATGGGAAAGAAAAATTACTGCGCAGCTGTAAACAACTCTGCACACAAGTATTTCACCACGGTACTGAAAGAAGATTGTTTACCAGAAATGGGCCTATGATGATAAGATGAAATTAAATGACAAAATAGTTTGAAGCAGCACCTACATGAAAGACAACATGATCTCCACTGAATCAGCTGTAGATGCTACCACTAGCACTAGCCAAGCATAAACACAGCTTTCTCCTGACTGCAAGCACAGGGGGTTACTGGAATTACACTGAGCACAAGGGACACTACCCTCTTCCAAAGATGCTACAGAAAACCCACAACCACGTGGAAACCAGACCGCCACCAAAAATAGTCACTCTTTTCATGGCCTCACATGATTTTTCATGCTATAATGCTGAAACTCTTTTCTCCATCTGCCCCATCATTGGCAGAAGAAACACACTGCAGACAACACCACTAGGGTAGGAAAAAGGGCAAAACAGAAACTCTAAAACTGAAAGCAAAGAAGGTAGTAGCAGTCTAAAGCTGATGAGAGGAATGGAGCACCTTGGCGACAAAGGCAGGCTGAAAGAGTTGAAAGAGCTGAAAGGGGAAAGATTCAGATTAGACATTAGGAAGAAATTCTTCATGCTGAGGGAGGGTGAGGCACTGGCACAGGTTGCCCAGGGAAGCTGTGGATGCCCGCTCCTTGGAAGTGTTCAAGGCCAGGTTGGATGGGGCCTTGGGCAGCCTAGTCTGGTAGGAAGTGTCCCTGCCCAAGGCACAGGGGTTGGAATTGGATGATCTTTAAGGTCCCTTCCAATCCAAACCATTCTATGATTCTCATTTTTCTACTCCCTCAGTTTTCATTCCTGACAGCAAAATCTTTAACTCAAGTCATCTGCTTGGCCATCCATGTCCCAACCATTAACACTAGCCAGAGATGTCACAAGGATATATTTTGGGGGCAACATGACAGGCTATTTTTTTTCCTCTCTTTGTTTCTCAGCAACTTGTGTTAATAGTATTTAGCATAATTTTCTGAAATTTTGATTCCTTTAAGATGCTTAAGAGACAAAGATGATATTATTTGTCATCCTATATGATGTGACTGAGGGGAGATTTATTAAGACTTAGGTGGGCTTCAACCAAAAGCACCAGTACTTTTCCACAGTGGCCAGTTTTCTTCCAACTACAGAAATCTAACTACTGTCAGGTTATAAAACAAAATTGAAATAAATTATAGCTAGATCACTACATTCAGGATACTACTCTGAAAAAATCAAATTTTATTTCTATATATGGCAGTTAGACCAGAGGTCCTTGCCAGCACATCATCCCTCACACACTGAAGTGCCATTCACAGGCTTTTTGCAGTAAAGCCTGGTTTTGTCCCCCTTCCCCTTCATAACTAGTTTAAAGCTCTATTAATGAGCACTGCTAGCTTCTTGGCAAGTATCCTTTTGTCCCTTGGGGAAAAGTGCACCCCATCCTTGGACAGCATCATGGTGCTGTGTAGGCCAATCCATGATCAAAGAACCCAAAGTTATGCCCCTCACACCAGGTTTGGAGCCAGATACTTATTTCCTGGCTCTTCCTATTCCTCCCCTCATCATTCCCTGTAGCTGGAATGACAGAGAAGAACATTACCTTTGCTTCCAATCTCTTCACCATGTGTCTCAAGGCCCTGAAGTCCCTTTTAACCACCCTCAGATTTCTTCTTTGGATTTCGTTACTACCTATTTGGAAAATCAGTAGAGGATAATAATCTGTGCACCTGACCTGGGTTGGGTCAGGAGCTTGCACATGGTTCTCTGGTGGTTCTGGCTAAGCTCCATCACCCTCCACGTTTGCCCTGTCTGCACAAACCGCCGTGTCCCATGCCTGACTGCCCACTCCTGCTTTCAGTGCTCTGGTTGCTGATGCTCCCTATGGGCTGTTTAAATCAATCACGGCTGCTTCCAGGATCAATCCCCCCATATCAGCTACCATGTGGGAGCCATTGCTTGCCCTCATTCCCTCCTGGGTTACCCAGCTCAGGCAACCACCTTTTAGCCTCAGTCTAGCGCCTGGCCACAAAACTTACCATCCCTGCTGCCAATTCTCAATGATGCCTTTCCCTCAAGGATTAATTTAATTCTTAGTTGAAGAATCTTCACATTACATTACCTTGCTTTTTCCAGTGCTTCAGTTCTAACTGTAGCTGAGAAACTTGTTTCTGCAAGATACCTCTTTTTTGATATGTCAGCAGCATTTGTCATCCTTGCAAATGCAGGAAAAGCCACCAAAGATAACATTAAATGTTATCTTTGTAACATCTCTATAAATGTAAGAAAGCTGTGTCAAATGAGAAAGCTTAAGAGGCTTCAGCTTAAAAAGCTTTTAAAAATGTGTAATCCCCCAAAATGCGCAAGAGAATTGGATAAGGGAACAGAACTTTATTATTAATCCATTTTATGCAGCTGACTAAACACAGGACCTCATAAAACATGCCACTTACATTCTATGCGTGGAGCAAAACCCTAAGAAAATATAGGCACAGAACCCCAAATAACATACATCCTGTATGTCCCCACAAACAGACACACAAAGCCTTTTTCCTTTTCCCCTCCTCCATTATTTTGAAGGGAAAAAAGTGAGTAAGCCCTCTCCCAAATATATTCTCATTTGCCTTTGCTTCTGATTACCTCCAAAAGACCTACTAGAGAAGGACTTAAGGTTTTATGGTCAAGGACTTTAGGCTGTGAAACTGTACAGTATAAATTGAAGACCAAGGGAATTGCATAAAAATAATTTGAAAAGACACCCTCAACAACACACCACGTGCAGGATATGTGATGTTTGAAAGGGCACTCAACTTTTTTTCTCAAACGTTTTTTTGAAAGTTACAAAAAAGATGAAAAATTATTAACTAATATTGGAACACACAAACAAAAAAAATCAACGCAGTTTGCATTCTGATTTTCAACTGAAAGTGACAGAAGAGCTCACTCACATCAATCTTCTTTTTCCCCTCAAGAACCAGGGACATGACGACAGCATGAAGAACACTACTAAGTGCTACAACAGACAAGCTTTGAATTCAGCAGGAGCTGAACAATGATAAACATGTCTCCTACAGAGCCACAATCAGCCCACCAGGAAAACACAAAAATTAATAGGTAGCAATTAATTTATTTAGCTAATGAATCCAACTTTTTATTTTCTTGCACCATGCTCTGCAAGATCAACAATTTCAGTAATCCCTGAAAACTTCACATTGACAGTGAGGATCTTTCTTATTAGCAAATAGATTTTCCTTTCACAAGTCTACTCTAAAGGCTGGAAAAACTGCCACACTACACTTAGTTTGGGACTTGCTTTAGTATATAGGCATACACAGGAACTCTGAAATAATTCCCATCTGCCTCACAAAGGAGCCAGAGAAAACATTTCCTCACTTGTCTGTCATTTACATTACCATTGTGCACAGCTTAAACCAGAAGTGTGTTAAGAGTTTTCACAGCATAGCTGCACGTTCATCACTGTAAGCAATGACAGCAGGAAACAGTTTTCAACAGATGGGAGATTCACTCTGTATTGGTCTACAGGTTTTTGAGAGGTGGCCCTGATACGCAAGATAGAAAGTACCACCAGTACTGGAAAGAAGGCTGAAGGTCTGCAGTGAGATGCAAAACTAAAGAAGCAATTACAGGCTTCCTAGGTGTGAGCACACAGACAAAAGACAGTAACGCGCTCTCTCTCCTCCCACCATGCTTTCTTGCTGCTGTGCTTCAAAGGTTATCAGAACAAGGGGGCTAACAGCTGCCATTGTATCTCCTGCTTTATTTTGGCATGTGGCCTCTTATCATTTCTTTCCAAATCATTACAGCATTTCAAATCCATGCTATGCCTACAAGTAAGCCTTCTGTGGAACCACTGCAGGAACACACACCCACGTGTTTTTCATCTGGATAGGAAAAAAAAGTACAGCTGCATCATGATTCAATCAAGCTCAGATTCAAGAGTTCCTGTCTCTTTCTTAAGTGCCACTGCATGAAGGATAAGGATTTTCAAATGAAGCATAAGGGTTTCAAGAAGAAAAGGTAGCACTGACAATGGTATTTCAGACAATGGAAGAAAAAGAAAGGAGATCTTGCAGCTGCTAAATGCTCCACAGACAGGGCCAGCACGCAGCCATCAACATGCTCCTCTTCTTACAAAGAGGCATATGACTTTAAAGAAGTTACGACCACAGGGTTAGCAGACAATATAAGGGACTTCATAATCATACTCCGCTAAGCAATTAGGTCAAACCACGCTCTTGAAAATTAGTTCAGTGTAGCTTAAGGTCAAGGAATGAAAGCATGTGGGGAAGATGAGATAGAAAAGGAGTAGAAAGATTTATTTTAACTCTCAAGCATGTACAAAGCCCTTGCTGTAAAGAGGAGTTGCACTGTCACTAGAACTTTATAGTGCATGAAAGGAACATTCTTGGCACTGAAAACCTGACATCTGTGTACAAAAACTGTTGTTCCAAGTTACAAGTAGTACACAGGAACAAAAAGGAACTCATTTACATCGTTGTGCTCACCAGCACTCTCATCTTCATTCTAAATTACATATTTGTCAATAGATTTATGTGGTTTAATAGCCAGGTAAATAAGCAGATTTTCATTGCAGCTAACCAGAACAAAGAGATACTACATGTTTCTATGGAGTTTCTGTAATTCTGCTTTTTAAAACAGATGCTGTTGCATGAGCAGGAATTCTGATGTCAAGTTTTCTTTCTATTCATGTTTGTGTCTTGGAATGCAAATTTGAATGAATAAAGTACTCTAGGTCTATGTTGGCAGCAGATGTTCAGAAGAGAAGGCACACTGAGAAAGCTGGAAGCATTACTGAAGGTTTGACGACTCTGTCCTGCAAACTTGTAAATTACTGCAGATACAAAACAAAGACATATTAACAGCCTTACAGATTATTATAAGGGGTTCACCGAATAATTTAGGTCTGAAAGTAGCCAAAGAGTAAATTCTCTTTCCTGCTTTTTATAGTGCTTTGAAAGGTTAGAATAGGTGGGTGAGAGGCTAACATCAGACAGGTACAGACAAAACTTTCCCAGTTTCCTGTATGTATATAAACTATTCAGCTCTGTCTTCAGTTTCATACTATCTATACAACATTCACTGGTACAGTCTGGGTAGCACCAGACATGCATGCTTGTCACAGTGCCAGCAGACAAGACAAGAAATGCAAGTTATCAACACCACTGAAACTTTATACAAGAGGCTGAGCAATAGCCAGACACTACTTTTTTCCAGCTCTCTGAACCAGTTATTGTCTAGGCAGGAATAGCAATTACATTATTGGGGGGAGGGGAGGAATCAAACTATGGGGTATTCTTTTGTAAGCAAAAGTGTAACATCTAAATGCTGTGACTTGCTCTCCTTAGGAGCTGTAAAATTTCTAACTGCTCAAGAAATAAAACAAGTTTTCATGGCTCCTTCCTGAGAATTCACTCTAAGAAACAATGACTTTTCACTTTTAAATGACATCTAGTATAGTTCAACATGAGATGGCCTAAGTACACTACTATTACAGACACTGTTTGATCAATACAGAGCTAGCTTTCAAGCAGTCTTCATGGTATGCTTAATCCTATTCTTTTAAAAAATATATTTTTAATATGAGACTGAAAGAAGAGTTCATTTGTTATAAGTTACTAACATATTATAAGTTTGAATATTATGCATAGTTTCTGTAATTTTAGAAGTAAAATATAGAATTAGCTTAAACAATAACTTCTAGATAGCCTGTGCCTGGATACTTATGCTTACATAAGGAATTTTAACAAAGCTGCAGTTAGAAAGAATGGGAAAGAATGTGACTTTATCTAATTAAGCCAGAAAACAAAGACTGGTGCAATGATAAGAGGGAAAAGAACCAGCTAAAACTAGATGCAACCTTGAAGGGATGCCCAAAAGTCTAACAGCACATGCAAGGAGGGAAGTTGAAAAGTTCAACGTGATGAAGACAAGCTAAGTTCATCCCCAAAGACCCTCACTGACCTCTACAACTAGGAGGAAAGCATGCGCTAGGAGGAGGAAGAGATATACATTAATGAATTCTTGGAACTCATCTTACTAACCCAACCCAGTTCTCAGAAAAGTCATGACTATGTATACTAACCTAATACATATGAATAATATAGCTCAATAAAAATGTGCCAGCTTGGATGCCTGGTGTGAAAGCTTGGACGAAAAAACCCCCTTGCACCCCTGCACAGCTGTGTACTTGCACCTAACTCTGAGCTGGGTGTCCTTACTCCGCAAGCCAAGACTAAGCCATGCCACAAAGCTAAACAGTTCTTAGCTTCCCAGGATAAATAAAACAGCAGTGCTAAACCACATTGTGAAACTCCCACTCACTCCTTTGTGCTTCACAGTTCACAAAACACAAGCTTAGCATTAGATTGACCAAACCTCTGTACTCTATGGTCCCCTCTTAATGAACACTTCCTAGTCACCGATCTTAGACATATGGATTGATAACACTGTACCAAACAGGAAAAAGTACTGACCTCTTCTAAAGGACACTGGAGTTGGTCTCTGTCAATAAAAAGTGGGGCAAAAAATTCACCAAATGTGACACAATCTATCTCACACAACAAATGTAAGATGATGTGTACAACCAGTCCAAGACTGACTTCAGTCTAAAGACTCTTGTGCCATTTTACCATGGAGATGGTAAAAACAAAAGAGTGAAAATGTGAGAAATCCCATGCCTCAAGTCCTTCAACACAAGCACTTATACTTAAGTGATTATCAAACTACAGAATGTGAAGAACTATCTTATTTAAATAAGAATTATCTTATTTGCCCAAGTGAGGATTCCAGAAAATGTTTCGCACAGAAATCTACTTGTAGACAAACATCTACTTACAGACACAGTGATTTAAAATGGCAATGTGAAGTCCACACTGAGGGAGTAAGTATGGCTTTAAAACTTTCAAGGCAGTAGGATGTCAGCTATTTCCTATTAATGATGCTTCAGCTGGAGTTTGCTGGAACTCATTTGGTCTCAATGCAGATACATCTGCTAAAGCCTTTTCAGAAGTCATCTTATAGTATAAAAAGTGGAGTACTTAGTCTTGTAAACAGTTCAAGTAATAACTACATATATGATGGGAAGGAAAAAGCTAAAAAGAAGGTGAGATCAAGTAGAGAAATGCACAGATTTTCAAGCAAAGTGCTACCCTTGTTGCTACTTATGGCATTAAAAAGGAGCTTGCACATACAGGTACCTAAAGGGATCAATGTCCATATAAATGAAGAACATAATATACCATGCCAGTACTTGATGCCAGAATTTTCCCCCCTCACTTGGACTTTTCAAGCAATTTTTAAACCTGCTCAGCAATTAACTTGAAATAATAAGTTTGTCTTTATATTTGTCAAGAGATGCACATGATGTACATTTGACTCAGCAGTGAACATGCTGCCATGAACATGCAGCCATCACTCACTCAAATTCTTAAGCTGGGCTTAATATTAAAACCCATAAGCAGAACAAACATTTGATTTTGGTCATGCTGAAGACTGTCGTTGCTGCTATTTCACAAATAATATGTTTTAAGTAGTAATGGGTTTTGAAGCACACCTGAAGTAGGTGTTTGTCCTTCAGCTTGGTAAGTGTCTAGTGATAACGCTCATCAGATCTCAGTTATTCCATCCACTGTTTCTTCAGAATGGGCAGCTTCCCGTTGTTTTACCTTTTCAGAACCTTGCTGGTTTATATCACATGACCTGTGATCTTAATGAGCAATAACAATACGTCTCTAGGTAGCATTTCTACGAAGATTTTGACTCTGCACTGAATGGCCACAAATAATAAAACATAAATGCAGTTTTGCAGCACTGGTGAAGCACTTAGGTGCACTAAACAGTGCTAATGTAATAAAATGTTTTTTCGGTATATTTGGAAATTATTTAATGGGATGAATGATCCATACCTTATCACAAAACACTTTCTAGAAAAAGGCTAAAATCTAATAACTGAAAGCAGAAATCAGGAAGTATTGCAAAGCCCCAAACAATCTCGCCCCAAAATGAGAGCATTAAAGGTGTGGAATGGATTTCATCAACTTTTTTACTTTTCATCAGGTACTAAGAATCACTGCAAAATCCATGGGTATTTTACTAACCTTTCAGTACAACAGCACAAGAAGAAACGTACAACTTCAAGCTTATACTCCACAGAAGATGGCAGTTATTTTTGTGTGGGAGAACCGGTTTTTCCCTCCAACTGTTAATCTGATGTTAGCTAAATACATAAGAAACTCCCCAAGCAATACAATCTACAAGCACATCTTTTAAGCCAAAAAAATCTAAGCCAGTGATGAAAATGTTGCTTTTCCTTGACTGGGAGCAACTCTTTAAGAAGACACGGCATTACAAAGCACAGTTTGTGACACATAGAGAAATTTCATGCCAAGTGCCTTAGTACTGTCCATATACATTGCGAGTTTATGAGCTATTTACAGCCAAATAACTGACTGGTTCCCAGCCCTTCAGCCTTTATTCACAACTACTCACTCTCACAGACATGCTTGGGCAATTACCAATACAGAACATTTTCAGAAAAAGTACTCCGGGTTGTCCTCTCTGACCTCTGTGCAAAGGAGGGCTTGTCTGGCTAGCCTACAGCTGCTACTGTGTGAAAACATACTCAGACTGTGTAGTCACTGATCTCATTGTCCAGAGTTAATTGACAATCAGGTTTTGCTTCCCAGTTCAGAGTAGCTCTTCCACGTGGTCTTAGCCAGCCCATCTGCACAGCACTGATACAGAGCACGTGGGGCATGGGCTTTACAGTGCAGATTAGGCCAGCATCAGTCACAAATGGAGGCTTCCCCATCCCTCTGAACATCCATTCCTATACTATGACCCTGGTGATCCAGTTTAGGTAGCTCAATCTGTAATCCTCTCCTGTTTTTAGGTTGCACCCTGGATAGTGCCAGTGCCAGCACAGGAGAAGCGGCAGGAGAATGCGGCTCAGCAGCTGAGGAACAGGATTATCCCATTCACTAGCCCTGCCATTTAGTTTAGCCATCCTATAAAAACAGCCACACAGGAGAGCAAGCAGACAAGACAGTCCTGACAAACACACCCTTAGCAGGGACAGTAATGTGAAAGTTTATTTTTAAAGCAACAAAAGGGGCAGCAGAAGAGGATCAGCTTTGTAAGATATAATTGGGAACAGGTTTGTTCCTCAGTTAATGCTATACCTGGCAACAAAAGCAGGAAAAGTGATCCTTATATTAGGCAGGAATGTGAAGTAAATAGTATCAGAAGGCCCTTTCAAATAAAAAGCAATGAGGAAAAATAATACATGAGGAACTAAGCCATTCCCTGATGTGCTTTCCTTTCCCAGGGAATCAACAGCAATTCTGTGCAGATGGTCCTTCTCTCAGAAATAACAAAATACTGCCAGACAGAAAATATAACCCAAAAGTGCTAACTCCCATACCAAAATTTTTGAAGTCTATGGTTGAAAAAAAAAACCCCAAAACCCAAAACAAACAAAAAAACCCAGAAAAGATAAAGAAAGCAGAAGGAGGCAAGGTGAAATATCAACCTCTGGGATTACACCTGCATCACCTTCATTAAACTAACAGGAGCCAAGTGTCCCAATAATGAATTCAGAGTCTGCAAGAAGATAGGTATCAAAAGAAAGCTAAAATGTATCACCACACAAGACTCCCATGTACTCTTTTTTTGTTAATGAGGCTATAGTGCTAAGTTCTTGGCCACAAAATTGTTGTAAACAAGTGAAACACCCACTAACACTGTTATCCCCTGTGGGTAAAGGCAATCCCCCATGCCTCAATCTCAGTTAAACTTGGAAGAATTATTTAGTTGTAAACCACGGTAGAACATAATACAATGCTATCAATGAACATGGAAGTTAGCTTCACCTCCTAATACCTATATAACTAAACAAAGTGAGCATAGTACCAAATAACACACACCACACCAGCATACATAAGACTGTATGTTTTAAAGCATTGGTTTTCTTAGTAATTTAGAAATACTGGATTACAAAAGACCACCTCAGCTCAGCAATGAAGTCCAATTTTCTTCAGCTGCAGACAAACTTGCAATAGTCGACAAGACTAAAAATTTCAGAATACAGAGAAAGAAAAGAAGAAATGAGAGATCATTTTTCTATAACAAGACACTTAAAAGTCATAAAAGACGCCCAAAAATGAACACCCTTTCTCTGTCCTGTAAAAGTAATAACTCCAAAACACCACAGCTTCAAGAGACTGTGTGAAGGGAAAATATCCCTCAGTTATCAGCTCCCTGGCACAAGAACAGGTACTCTACAGGCACACCCACCCAGTACCTCAAGTCTTACGACTACTTACTGATACTTGACAGAAAATCCAGAAAAGTGGCAAGAGCCCAGAAGCCAGTTCACATCATGGATGGAAAGAAGGGTTCCTCAAGTAACTTGTAAATTCTTAGTAACACAGTACTAATTGATCACAAATAAAGATACAGTAGAAATCAAGTATGTCCAGTACACTTAGCTAACTTAGTACCCCATTTAAGCAAGAAGCACAAAGACAGAATGCTACTGCCCAAAGCAAATTTTTTCCTTTCCAAAGGCTCACTCCTCTGCATAGTTGAGCAGAAAATTCAATTAAGTTACACCTTTCAAGCAGGTTGTACATACAGTTATAATTGATACCGACTGTGAACTCTTCCAACTGTTGGATATGTCCACTTAGGTTTATGATCACCCAGTAAGAAATATTTTTCTTTACAGAATCACAGAATCACTAGCTTGGAAAAGACCTCCAGGATCATCAAGTCCAATCATTCCTATCAAACACTAAACCATGCCCCTCAGTACCTCATCCACTCACCTTTTAAACACCTCCAGGGAAGGTTAATCAACCACCTCCCTGGGCAGCCTGTTCCAGTGCTCTGTGAAAAATTTTTTTCTCATGTCCAGCCTGAACCTGTCCTGGTGGAGCTTGAGGCTATTCCCCCTTGTCCTGTTACCTGTCATGTGGGAGAAGAGGCCAGCTCCCTCCTCTCCACAACTTCCTTTCAGGTAGTTGTAGAGAGCAATAAGGTCTCCTCTCAGCCTGTTCTTCATCAGGCTAAACAACCCCAGCTCTCTCAGCTGTTCCTCATAAGGCCTGTTCTCCAGCCCCTTCACCAGCTTTGTCACTCTTCTCTGGACTCACTCCAGAGCCTCAACATCCTCCTTGTGGTGAGAGGCCCAGAACTGAACACTGTGTTTGAGGAGCAGTCTCACCAGTGCTGAGTACAGAGGGAGAATAACCTCCCTGGACCTGCTGGTCA
>WAAB01016156.1:0-33748 GCA_013389865.1 Piaya cayana
CGCTCGAACTGCCGCTCAAATTGTAGGATCACCCCTGTGCTACCCCAGTAAGTGCAGCCACTCCCAAGACTTCAGGATGGATGCACTGTGACTAGTAATGTTACAAGACACTCATAAGATAATTAACCACACTATTTGTTCATACTGGGTCGACAGGGCAAAGTGGTACCATGTTAGAGAAATGGTTATCCATTAAAGTGACAAGTACTGCATGACTTTCGGCACAATTTGCTACAATCAAACAGCATTTTCCCCCTAAAACATAAGAGAATAATAAGCAAAAGAATGCCTAAAATTATTTCCTTTCCCTACCAAAAAGACTTTTTCTTGTCAAAATCAGAGAAGTACACCTGAGCTGAACAGATGCCAGAGCCAGTCATGCAATTTTCCAGGCACCGTGCAAGCTCCAGGAAGAAGATCTGTGACTATGGCAGATAACCCATAAGACTTTGTTCTCATTATTTCCTCTGAAGTCCTATTAATTGGTTATCAATGACTGACAGTTTCTGCAGCACTGATTGACTCCTGTTTTCAAAACACAAACCAAAGTAGCACATTTATCAAATGTTGTTGAGTGGTTTGAAATCATCAATGGGAAATGAAACAAGTTACAAAACCCAGACCAGGGGAATGATGAGTTTTCTGAAACCATGAGTGAAACAAGCAAAGGGAGGTACTTTCATTGAGTGTGCCTCTCTCAGAATGATGCATTCCTGAACACCTATTTCAAAACTATTCGTGTCCAATCTACAAAGATCAAAAAACAATAATACTCAACAATTAGGACAAGACAGAGTAGGTTAACCACTGTGGCCCATTTAAGTGCTTGGAAAACAGAAGTGGTCCATTATTCTCAGTAGTCCTCAGGCTGGTCACCATAAAATCCTTTAAAGAGAACAATCAAATTTGAGGTATTTAATAAGCCTCTTCTCAGGTTCTGTTTAAAATATTTTACCTTTGATTGTAGTTATTAAGTGGCCTCAGGATGCAAAAAAAACCAGAGAGATAGAGTCAGGAAAGGAGTCAGATATGAATCAAAATATGCCTGAACACATTGAAACTTCACCATTATTTTCTAAGTGTTTGAAAAGATGACCCAGCTCTGTTGTAAAGATTAGAATGAAAACACTACTTCAGATGGTATTCAAAATATAGTATACCTAAAGCAAATGTGGACCCACCAGACAAACAGAAACTTGCTGTAAAGTGTCTGCGGATTTTTGTGGATCAGCAAGTGAACCGAGTCAGCTATATCATGCTGTTGCAAAAAACCTAAATGAGGAAGACATGCTTACAGAGTACAGCTACAGATTAGAGAGAGTGAAGACAAAAAAACAAAACCAAGTAGCAATTCTAAAAGCATGATCACAGAAAGACTCAATGAACTAGACTTACATAGCCCAGTGAAAATACTCTAGAAAGTAATGGGGAGTGGAAAGGCTAGGAGCAGTAACAACCAAAAGCTATACAAAAAGGACTGTACCAGGACAAGTGCTGTTTAATATCTTCATCAATTATATAGACAGTGAGACTGAGGGCACCCTCAACATGTCTGCAGATGACACCAAGCTGAGTGGAGCAGTTGCCACAGCAAAAGAATGGGATGTAACCCAGAGGGACATGGACAGGTTGGAGAAGTGGGGCTGTGAGAACCTCATGCAGCCAAGAGCAAGGTCCTACATCTGGGTGGGGGCGATCCGCAGTTTCAATACAGGATGGGGGATGACGTGATTGAGAGCAGCCCTGAGGAGAAGGACTTGGGGTGCTGGTTGATGAGAAGCTCGACATGAGCCAGCGATGTGCACTTGCAGCCCAGAAGGCCAAACGTGTCCTGGGCTGCACCAAAAGCAGCATGGCCAGCAGGTCAAGGGAGGTGATTCTGCCCCTCTCTTCCTCCCTTGTGAGATCTCACCTGGAGTATTGTGTCCAATTCTGGAATCCTTAACGTAAGAAGGAGATGGAGCTGTTGGAATGGGTGCAGAGGAGGCTACAAGGATGATCAGAGGGCTGGAGCATCTCCCATACAAGGATGGGCTGAAAGATTTGGGCTTGATCCACCTAGAGAAGAGAAAGGTCCAAGGAGACTTTATAGTGACCTTCCAATACCTGAAGGGGGCCTACAAGAAAGCTGGTGAGGGATTATTTGCAAAGGCTTGGAGTGATAGGACAAGGGGGAATGGGTAGAACTGGAAAGGGGAAGATTTAGGCTAGACATAAGGAAGATTTTCTTCACAATAAGGGTCGTGATTTCCTGGAACAGGTTGCCCAGGAAAGTTGTAGCCGCCCCCTCCCTGGAAGTGTCCAAGGCCAGGCTGGTTGGGGCTTTGGGCAGCCTGATCTAGTGGGAGGTGTCCCTGCCCACTGCAGGGGGGTTGGAACTGGATGATCGGTAAGGTTCCTTCCAACCTAAACTATACTATGATTCAATGATTCAATGATTATATGACTTGAAGAGTTTGACCTCCATAAATTTAAACTCTAGCAATGGAAGTTCAGATTTGGCCTTAGGCAAAATCCTTCTAATGTTAAGATATTATACTGGACCAGATCACCTGAAAAACAGCGGTATCTTCATCACTGGATATCATAAAGAACAGTTAAGCAAACACCTGTTGGGAATGACTGAGCTAGACCACATTAATCCTCTGGGCAAGGAAACAGACTGGATGCTTGTTTAGCATAATGATTTTTCACATTTGTCATCGTAATTGGTCAGTCAGTAGAACTCCTTTCTCTGGACAGGAAAACAGCACTAGGCTTTCAGTAATAATCATGTTCAAATTCCCCCACTGCCAGACATTCAAATTCGATAATGGGTTTGGAAGAGCACTATAGAGAAGTTATCAACATATTTTGAATGGCAACCTGGAAACTAAAATACAGACAATCAATTCAACAGTGTAGGACAGATTGCATTTGGAAGTGTCTTCAAATCTCTTCCCATATTAAGAATTCATAGTCATAACTTTTGGTGCAACTGACAGTTTTGAAACAGTGAGGCCATTTTCATGTTAGCTCAGGTATTATCTCTCTTCAGGTTATCTGATGCAAAATTACTCTTGACTTTTCTATGGAGAAAAGAGGGAAAGGGCTCTCCCTAAAAGGTCTATGGGCAAAAAAAGAAAAATAAATTGACAGGATTTTTAAACCAATGTGCTTGATTACCTCTTGGGTTAGATTCAAAACATTATCTTTGTTGTTCAACATATCAACCTGTTTGAGTTTTATAACAAAAATACAGTCAGAGCTGTGCGTGTTGCAGTTCAGGAAAGTCTTTTTTTTTTTTTTTTTGAAACATCTGTTTGGAAGTGTTAAGGTTCTGCTGATAAACCTCACACAGATGTGGGCAGCATGCCATATTCTGAACAACAACGGAATCTCCAAACATCCTCCCAGAACATCCTTAAATAAAATTCCCAAAGAACAATGAAATAAAAGGTTTTTAACTGAAATTTAGTTTTGCTAAGCTGCACAGGGTACCATATCTGTCCAGTTGCATGGAAGACCAAGTCATCTGCCACTTTTCAGCAGTGCCATGTCCTGCACATTTAGTTCCATTGTCATGGTCCCACAGCATGTTTTACACTATCCCATGCCTGCTGATCCCTAGCATATTAGGTAAATGAGAAGACAACGTTGGGGGAAAAATACTGCAGAACTCAGAGCAGTATGTTTTTCTTATTTCTTCCCTTTATGCCATTACAGTACCCTGTATGCACTGAATATCAGCCAGGATGCTCCACCCAAACTTATTGCTCCCAATCCTCCCGTGTTTTTCAACAGTCCTCTTGAGATTCTCAACCCATTGTTTCTTTCAAATTTCATTTTCTTGTCTCTTTTTCTCTCTAGCTTTCTTTACTTTCCCCCCTATTTTCCACAGTCCCTCTCACCCCTGCAGGAAAAAAAAAAAAGGAATGAAATGAACTGCATTTTAACAATCAGAATAACAGCGAAACAATGCTCTTGAGATCCCATCTGTTGCCAGCACATCTCCCAAGACAGCAAATGATGGGCATTCCTAGCTAAATAAAGAGAAATTCCCACATCCATTAAAGATCTATGCAGCAAAGACTGTTGCTTAAGTATTTCCTTTTTATGGCATACAAGAAAACTACCTGGAATTGTAAATACCAATGACATATTGTTCACATCTCTACCAAACATGTGGTCAATGGCCATATGGATAACTTCTGGGTGTGAAATGTCCTGTCTCTTTTTTTACAGTGCTGCAATATCCTTGTGACAGAAGCTTTTTTAAAAGTTTAATTGCATAATTCTATCGCCAGTGGGTGAAATAAAATTATATTTACAAACAAAACCCCATCCCTTCCTACCTCAAAAATCTGCCAAAGTAAACTGTGACTCATTTCTTACATGCAAAATTATTTTTTTTAAATTCATTCAGATTTTCTCTTATTAGGATTTCACAATTCTTTATCTGAAACAGCAGCATTTATGCAAACCATTTTCATCCTCCATCTAATTCACAAGGAATAGTAATGACTTAGAATACGATTGTGTTGGATTGCTAGGATGGACTTATCAAAACCATCAACACTGCCACAACACTTCTCAAAGTCATATAGTTTACAAAGGACTTAAATGGCAACACAGTGAAGTTACAGCACAGCATCTTTAAAGGCCATTTCTCATTAACTTCATAAAGAACTTCATTAAAAAAGGAAACGTGACAAGCCTTTTAAGAGATACTGTGTGAGTTCTTAAGAAATTTGTGGGGAGTTGTCCTAACATGCCTACTGTTTCGGGTTTAAGCCTGTGCTCTAGAGAAATGCAATTTCCATATGGTTAAGCAAATGTTTCTCACCAGCATATCTCCAAACTCAAGTTATTTTGTATCTCCTTTTTTCATCAGAGTCATATCGCAGATGGTGCTTCACAACAATAGGTGTTACTGTGAAAATACTGAGACTTCAGAAATGTAAAACCACAAGGCATCTGAGACAAAGACAGAGGGAAAAAATAGTGCAAATTAATGTAGGTTTATTTGCATCAGTCCTGAAAGACTTTTTGAAAATAGGCAGAAATCCACGATCCAGAGAAACCAAATTATGAAAAGGCAAATATAGAAGACTGTAAGGGTAGGTAACAGGCCTCTATTAGCAGAATAGAAGAAAAAAGGGAGAAAAAGATATCCACTCAGAAGGCTGTAACAGTCTCAAGGCAATTTTGAAGTCAAGCAATGCTTTTTTTGAAGCAGCTTGTGAGCTGGGTGGGGAACCACTTGAGTTGTTTGAGGGTCTGGATGATGCGATGATGCTCTCTGGCATATGAGAGAACCTAGGCAGTGCTGTTCTGTACAACTTAGAACTTGAAGGAGGGGAAACACAGAGAGCCACGAAGAAAGAAACTGCATTAGGAAGGATGGGAAGACAGAATCAGCCACAAACAGGATTATGGCTCAAGTAAATCTGAACACTAGTATATGTTTGGTGTAGTAGAGGTAAGATAGATGCTGAGAGGAGGAATTCATTCAGAGTTTAAACAGAAGGACAAATCTGTAGGCAGTCGAAGTAATCAAAATTAAGTAATCTGTAGGCAGAACAATAAAGTGAATCTGTAGGTAGTTGAAGTAATCAGAGAAGGGAGTCAGATGATATGGAGTCATGGTCAGAAAATTGCTCAGACTTTGAGAGATATTTGGATGAAGAGATTAGCTAAAAGATATTTATTGAAGGCTCTTAAGAGATTTATATTTATACCTGATTAGGATGAAAGCAGTGTCACTAAAGCCACGTCTATCTAAGGTACAGTTCACAGATAAGGGTAGCATCTTCTATTATATATAACTGGTGTAGACCTCATTGATAGAATTGAAAAATAAAGTCTTAAAAAAAGAGAATTCCCTCTTCACACCACATACAAATAAAATACAGTTGATATTTTGGAACTGGAGTAAAGATGAGATGTCTTAGAGACAGAAAATAGTGGAAAAGACAAAAGCCTAGAGAGTATACAGGTACATATCTTAGCAGACATCATTATTGTTATATAGAGAAGAGGAACGGGAGACAGTTGTCTGAGTGCTGTACATACAGCCTTGGAAGAAGGAGGACAGCTGAAACAGTTCTGAAGGGTAAATGTATTTGAAAGCAGAGTATAAACACTATCATTACCTTCCACATAGCAAATCCTTAAATGAAAATTATACAGGATAAAAGGAAGATCAATGCCAAACTATAATGTATTTCCCCAGTCTGAGTACAGACAACTCTTGAAGTTCCTGATTTGATCCTCATATCTAGAATTCTTTTTTCCAAATAATTTTCTCACAGAATATCTGACAGAATATCACAGATAGGTTACTGATGATTTGATCATCTAGTGCTGTGATAAACGATTTTGGAAATAGTGTCTTTCAAGATGTAATATAAAGCCTAGCTTCTGCCTACATATAATATGCTGGGTTTACTAATTCATTACTCAGCAAGTGTATAGTTGTATGGTACAAACTCCTTGTGTCTCTACTATGTATTTAAATAACCATAGCTAGGGAAAGCATGTCAGGAGGAAATGGTCACACCTATTTAGCGACGCCTGACTGATAAAATGGTGTGGAAACATTTGTAAATGAGCTAAAATGCCTGAAGGATTTCATATTGTGGTTACATTTATGCTTCCTTGTCCATTCTGGCAAAGCAACAGTCTCTCACATTTTGAAAATACTTACATAAAGAGGCAGGAAGCATGTGCAGCAAGTATAGCTTCATACTACCTCTGAGTTGGAATTTGCTATATCACTTTTGCTTTTTCCATTTTCCATTCCATGTCCCCTTTCTCATATTCATCTTGTTCTCTTATCTGATCATGGCTGTGGAATGGATTTGTACCTCGCTACACAAGCAAATATTCAGTCTCATATGCAAATCGAGGACAGTGGACATTTTTCCACTTCTTGTTGTTAGAAGAAAGCAGGAATAGATTCTGTAAACGATTCTGGAGGATTATGAAGTGTCTGCTTCCATTCTGTGTGACAGAATTCAAGTCAGCAATGCTGTCTACCTCTCCTCTTTCTGTTAGGTAAAGAAATCTGCAACCAATTTGCTACTTGAGGAAAGAAGAGACCATGAGCACAATTTTCTCCCAAGATGATAGGAGCTGAATTTACAGACTTTACTCTTTAGCAACAGTGATTATTAATACTGCCTCAATTATGCTTGATGATGTTAAAGATAAAATTAACATAAAGATCTGTTATCTTTTATTGATGTTAAGTGTATGTTGATTATAAATGGGGCGGGATGTATTTACTTAAGCTTCATTTTTGGAGGAAGGTTGTGAAATCAGAGTCCAATCCTACAATGAGTATAAAACCTGCACCTTTTACAATTGTAATAGTATCCAGATGTTCCTCTGTCACATGGATGCAGGTGGTGAAAGCAGTAAACCAGTATGGAGCAGATGTGCTCTTAGCACAGGTGGGACTTGCTCCCAGTGCTACAGTGAATTTTGCACTTACTGATGCAACAAAAGAAGAGTCCAGAAGATATATAAGCATAAAAAAGTGATGTAAAAATATAAAAACTGTTCTAGTTTTGGTGGCACACCTTGATTTTTTGAGTTTTAGAAAATAAAGTGAGCAAAACAAACAGGCCTTTCTTAAACTGAAACTACAAAAATCCAAAACAGCAAGGTAAGAGACAAACAGCTATGAGCAACCAAGCATGCTTAGGTACAGAAATCGGGAGGGTGCAGTGTTTCATACTTTGAGGGATGTGTGTAATGTACATCAGCTGCAGAGATTGTTTCCACCTTGTTCCATCACATGAATTATCACTACTACCATGTTTTTACTATATTTTAATTACTGAACAGATATGTGGGAATTACACTCTTCTATTATTACGGAAGACTGATATGACTTTGTCAGCAGGCTGACAAAGCAAAGCCAACCACCCTGATTCCTATTAACTTTTCAGACTGCATCTAAATTATTCTAAAGAATCTTCACTGTCACACAGAACAGACTTTCTGAAATGTCGCATAAAGGCTGGGCACACCTTGTACTTCTCTGACATTCAGCAACATATACACCCAGAACACATGCACCAGTTAGGCCCACTCTGTGCTAGGTGTCAAACAAATCTGTACTAGTCTAAACAAGGATAATTCATGCCCCAAAAGTACGTACACTGACAGACATTCACTTGGATATGAAGGTACAAGATGGACATGGAAAGTGGCCAACACGTCGAGGTAGGTGATTCTGCCCTTCTATTCCTCTGTTGTGCGACCTCACCTGCAGTATTGTGTCCAGCTCTGGAATCCTCAACATAGGAAATGGAGCTGTTGGAATGGGTCCAGAGGAGGCTACAAAGACAATCAGAGGGCTGAAGCACCTCCCATACAAGGACAGGCTGAGAGAGTTGGGCTTGTTCAGAATGGAGAAGAGAAAGCTCTGAGGAGATTTTATAGCAATCCTCCAGTACTTGAAAGGGGTTACAAGAAAGCTAGAGAGGGACTATTCATAAAGGCATGTGCTGACAGGATGAGGGGGAATGGGTGGGTATAAACTGGAGAGGGGAAATTTAGGCTTGATATAAGGAAGAATTTCTTCACCATGAGAGTGATGAGGCACAGGAACAGGTTGCCCAGGGAAGTTGCGGCTGCCCCATCCATGGAGGTGCTCAAGACCAGGTTGGATGGGGTCTTGGGTAAGCTGATCTAGTGGGATGTCCCTGCCCATGGCAGGGTATTTGTAACTAGATGATCTTAGAGCCTCTTCCAACTCTAACTATTCTATGATTCTATGAATACAACCATTGCCTCGACAGCACCTCAATGGGCTACTCACTGGCATTTATTCTGTAGACAAATAAACAAGGGAAAGTGTTAGAGAGGGTGTAGAAGGGAAGGAATAAGACAGTACATGAATGTTTGTAGAGTGCCTGCCAAGTGTAGGAGGCAGCATCAGAATATATTCAATGGATGATGTTAGGGATCTAGATATCAGAGACAGAATTTGTTCTCTGGATATAGAAAAGGCTAGGCTGTGAGAGACTGTGAAAATTAAAACCGAGACAGTTAGAAAGTAGGAACCACTTAAGGATGTTTTGGCTTACCTGGAGGATAAAAGAGGACCCCCATAGCCACAATCTGAGCTGATCTGAATGGTGTAACACTATGGTGTCAGAAAGAGGGCTAAAGAAAACATCATATAGTAAATCAGTATGGTGTGAAAGCACAGTGACCTTGGCTTGCAAACCCTGCTCACTAAACTGCAATAGTCAGTCAGCAATGTCAGACCAGTTTTCATTATCTCCAGGTCATTATTTATACTAGATGTTCAGGGACACTACCCTAAATAAGTGCTTCAATAGAGCCTGATTCCTATCCCAGAGAGCTTTCAGTCTAGACAAAAAACATCCCTTCTATTCCTAATCATATCAAGCTGAATCCAGCTGTTTGCATTTGCAGCCCAGATGAAAATAAGATTTCTGAAGCATGCCCCATGACTACTTGCCCTCTGCGAGTTGAGTAATCAAGTTATAAACCACACTATGATAGTCTTGGCAATTAAACATTCTCTGGCTCACCTGAAGAGGTTGCTATGATAACAATTTCTATACCAGCTCCATTGTTGGTCCCAGTTTTTCTACCCTTCTTTATTTAGCAACAGGCATTTGTTATCTTCTTTTTAACCATACGAGGTGGTTATCCTGATAGCAGCAGGTATACATAGTCTAACAATACTGCTATATAAGGAAAATATTATGGTTATTATACATCTGGATCAAAGAGATGAAGATACCACATACCTAAATCGTGATATTAATTTTCTGTATGAATGAGAAGTTTTCTGAGAACATGCTGTGAAAATTAACAGTGAGACAGCATAATACATCTTTAAGCAACCTCCGAACAAGTATTCTGGGGGACAATTACAGGACAGCAGTTCTTCCAGGGTCCAGTTGCATAATAGTTCTAAGATTGATAGGACATAATAGCTGCAAATTATCTACAATGGCTGCAGTGCACTGTGGCTATATCTGAGTTGGCTTTAAATCAGCTAAAAGGAATACCTTTAAAACTTCCACATTTACGCCATACATTAAGATTCATCCTGCTCACAGATGAAGGAAACCATCTGGAGCAGAAGCACAGTTCTCTTTGCTGCACAGCAACACTGCACAATAAGACCAGAAAAGATAATAATGAATACCACGTATATTTGAAATAGCCTTTTGCATGAACTAGGCTAATTCTAAGTTTGAATAGAAATAACTCCACTCACAGTCTGGACAAAGGACAAAGTAATTCTGCAAAGTGGGCAGAATCCTGGCATTACATCTCATCCAGAGAAATATTTGAAGAAATATTTTTATATCTTGAAGTCTGAAAGACCACGATTTTTTCATTTTCCACTTTACTCATATTTACCATGCACACAAAGCACATTTAGTGCTTTTCCATGATAAGTCAACTTAACATATTGAGTGGAGGACTAAACATCTAAAGATACTGGTCACAAAGTATTCCTATAGTTTCAAACTTTCTTTACTCCCAAAGTTAGCCTCACAAAAGGAAGTTCTATGTTGATGTGAACAGTTTGGGGATTTTTTTAAAGCCTGCTATGAGGCAAAACTGATAGCTGTAGTGACTTAGCTATTTCTTCTCTTTCATTCTGGGTTAAGAGGAAGGGCAGATAAGAAAACAGTTTGGAGTCCTAGAGAAGTGAGACAATCTAAGAAGGAGTAAACCTCTGGGAACAGGCAAAAATTGCTTTACTCTGAGATCTGAGGATGAGCAGAACTCTACAGAGATAAGTATTATGGGGGAAGGTAGAAGAGGAAGAGACTGGTAAAAGATTCCCACTTATTCTAAGCCCCCACAAATTCACCCTTTTAAATGAATTGGTCCCTGAAGAAGGTAAGGACATTTTCTGCATGTATCTTTGTAGGTAGTATAGTTGATACAGTCTGGATATGATAAGTCACACACCACTAAAGATAACAAATACTCACGATTCAGTTTACTCGCATGTAATAGCATGCAACTTTGTGACAGCAGCACACTGAGCTGCATGAATGTAAGCACCACCACTGCAGCATAAAAATACAGGGTGGCCAAATTGCATATGATTCCGTTAAATAGAGTTTGAAAAGTCATTGATGTTCTAGTCCAGAAAACTTATTTCCAGTAGCATAAGTACAGAGATCCTGACAGCATGAAAGAATACAGCTAACAACTCTAGTCATGTTTTGGTATTTTCATCTATAAGGCAGACTTAAAGGCACATAAAAATCTTGGGGGAAAAAAAGTTGTCTCTGGTTTAATAAAAATACAAAGAATTCCAACAGAGGTTTAGTTTAACTTGGATCAGTTAATTGTTACGGTGCAAAACAGAAGATAATTTGTTCAAGTATGTTGGGAGTCAGAATCAGCTTTAGTGACGTAAGTCGAACAGACTTATTTTTCATGTTATAATCATGCATATGCAAGAGCATATTTACTGGAATTTTGTTTCCATTATGGCTAGATCTGATCTGTGTTGCAATTCAAAATATTTACTTTAACTTCACCACGGGTACACTCCAAATCATTTCTTTTTTTCAAACTAAAGTAACACTCGATCAGTGTAGATCTACTTTTCTGTTTTCAATAGGATCACAGCAGGAATAAAAATTCAGTTATTCTGCTGATTTTTTGAGGCTGAATTTCAGTGCAACATAAATGTGAACACATACAACATGAGGAAAGCTGACAGAACAATGGTAATGTAACTTGACTTGAGTGCTGATGCTAAAATTACAGCATTTCTTACCCTTGTTACGGCATTGACTTGAATGCCTGCCCAAAATAAGCACCAAAAGCAGAGCAAATACACGCTCTGTTCTTCCTAGCCAGTTAGATAAAAAATATCTCAAATATATGAATCTTGCAGGAATATTACAAGCTTGAGTGTTGCCTCATTTCACATCTGTATTCCAGAATGATTTTAGTTATGTTTACACTTTATAGCCAAAGCTTCGGGACTGCCTACTTCCTTCTGTGGAGGACGATGCCTTTGTGTCATTGCACCTGTTGTGAATTTTGCTTTTATTGTTTGTGAGTTAGGGATTGCTTTTAACACTCAGTTGGCTCTATGTCAACAATACCCAATGAAATCTGGGGGAAACATAGGGAAGACACTAGCAAAAATACTACGGTGAAAGTGGAGAATACCTAAAGGAGTACTGTTTGGATACATAAGCTTCCTCCAATTGTTCCACCTCTGGCTTTTTAGTGTTGCCACCTATCTCTCTCCCTATCATTTGTCTTTCACATGGGCTTTTTTTGGTTACAGCTGTTGTTCCTCTCCATAAAAGGTACATTAATAGAAAGGAAATGCCAAATCCCTGTTCTCATATGACTGATATGCATTTTGCATAACATAAACAGCTGGAGAATTAAGGTCTGTGTCCTGGATTATATGTGATGGGAAGATGAGGCATCAAGGGGGAAACCACCCTCAATTTAATGGTTAGCTTTTACACACAGAAGAGTCCAGGGAAACAATTAAAATGGTCTTAGTCGTGGTGCATAAGAGCTGATACCCATTGTGTCATATGCAGTATTATACAGTAAAGGTCAAAGTGTCAAATAACACCACATTACCACATTCCTTAATATTCTAAGTATGGCTGACATACAAGGCAATATTAGTCAGTATATTTTTATTTAAGCAATTTACACCAGGGATATCTTTGGTCAAAAATGACCTAGTAGCAGTTATGAGGACTCCTTAGAGCAACTGTTGAAATAATAACTTTTTATCACAGGTAATTACTTTATATCAAACTGAAATGGAATTGAGATTTAAGCTTCTCTCGGGAGAACCCAGATACTAGAGTAGTAAAATCATTAATAATCAAAGTCCTTCCTGGCTGCAAAATACATGGGGTATCAATTTAAGGAAGAAGTGAATGTTTTTGTATGTACCCTGTTATGCCATTTGAAGTTTATACCATCTGATGCATACAATTTTCACAGAAGAAAGGATCATGAAGTTGCTAAGAATCACAATGCTATTAAACGATGTAGAGAAATGTCAGTGGGCGTCAAAGACGAGTAAGGTTTCTCATCTGTCAGAACTGTTTCTTCTTCCAGTCAATCTATCTATTCTAAAAGACTTGAACATCACCTGTAGTGCCCCAGAGATGGTGGCCTGCTTGTCTTCCCTTCCCTCACACAATTTGTGGTGCAAGAACTGCAGCTTATCACTCTGCCTTCCTGCCTATTGTGAGCAGCTCTTAATCCCACCCTGAGCCTTTGGTAGGCAGAGATGCACAGTATCAGCAGCAGTGAGGGGAATGGGAACGGAACCCACCTCCCATTTCTACTGTTTCCCCACTGCCAGAGCATGGCAGGAATGAAAGGCTGGGCAGAGAGACAGCAGAGACACAGTGGCGCTTGTCTTCACTTCACCTCACTCAGCAGAACTAAGCTGGGTGCTACCTGCCTGGGCACAAAGTATCACTGAAGCAGCACCCAGTAATGGATTTTTCTTTGGTTCTGCTTCTAATTAGGAACCACTACATAATTCTAGTGGTCTGTTCCAGCCATTATTTCTGTCCTAATAACAAAAGGCAATGCTAATAAAATCCTCCTCAGAGAAGTAATTTAAAGGAAGGTAGCAGTGGCATGGAGCACAAAGCTCTGAGTGGGAGAGATGGCATGCTGAAAGGCTGCATTTCTAGCCTATTTATGTTGCCGTTGTCTGTGTTTTCAAGCAGTATAATGAAGCTTGTGCATTTTATGTAAGAAGAATCTGTCATGATGTCTCTGCCAAATTAACAAATGTTTTTATTAACTTTGACAATAAAATCAATGGATTACTCCATTCAATACTTTATTCTAAAACATTTCATATTTTGTATCACGATATTAAGGAAAATACGAGGTTTCTCGAAGAGCCCTGCTTGGGAGAGGGCGCTGTCCTATGCTCTCCAGTTCTCAGACCACAATTAACTCTTCAGCAATGCCTTCCAAATTCTTTCTGTTGCTTGCTCTCAGTATGGCTCTGACAAATGGCTGGAGAGGGGAAGATTTAGACTAGACATGAGGAACTTCTTCACCATGGGGGTGGTGAAGCACTGGAACAGGTTGCCCAGGAAAGTTGTACCTGTCCTATCCCTGGAGATGTTCAAGTAGAGGTTGGATGAGGCTTTGGGCAGCCTGATCTAGTGGGAGGTGTCCCTGCCCATAGCAAGGGGGTCGGAACTGGATGATACCCTTCGAACCTGGCCTTAGAAGGCCAGTGGCATCTTAGAAAGCCAATGGTATCTTGGCTTGTATCAGAAGCGGTGTGACCAGCAGGTCCAGGGAGGTTATTCTTCTGGACTCGGCACTGGTGAGACCGCTCCTTGAATCCTGTGTGCAGTTCTGGGCCCCTCACCACAAGAAGGATATTGAGGCTCTGGAGCGAGTCCAGAGAAGAGCAACAAAGCTGGTGNGAATGGTTGGACTCAATGATCCAATGGGTCTTTTCCAACCTGATGATTCTATGAACCCAAACTATTCTATGATTCTATGATTGCCTCAGGCTGGAGATCTTCAAATCTACCTTCCTCTGAGCCAAAGATCTCCTCCCTAGCAAAAAAAAGTACAAGCACTACATAATCTCTTGCAAAACATTTCAAAACATCTCTCATTCACATCCATCTTTTATTAAAACAGAAAACTGAGCATAATCAAACTGACTTCTACACCAGAGCCCTACTTCTGGACAAGTCTCAGGTTGTTCTTTTTTCTTCCTAGCTAATACTTGTGAAGGAGAAGTAGCAATTTCTTTGTCGCTTTTATTAGAATTTGCTGACTACCTCTCTTTCCTATAAATTTGAAGTAAATAAAAGTGAGAGTTGGCTTACCTTTTTAATGCTGCTATAATTTAAAATACCCTCCACTTCTCACCCACGTCTTGCAACACCATGGACTGAGAGTGGTGGTGGATTTCTTTCACTTCTCGTTTGCTTTGGAGCTAAACACAATATTTCATAAAAGAGCCATTTTACTGGTCTTTTCATCTAAAGGGGCATCTAAAAATCTATTTTCAAGGTAAGCCCCAGTTTCTTAGGCATAGTCTAACTGTAGGTCTAACAGAATTTTGTTATTCAAAGACCTAATTTGTTACTATGACGTACAAAAACATCATTAGAGGTTTTATGTAAAGGGTTTGGGAATACTTATTAGAACCAGAAGCAGTGCCTCCTAGAAATTTCTGTAGAAAGTATATTTGCTGTAGCACAAGTGATAAAGCTGTTACCAACAGCCAAGTTTCCTTCCAATGTTTCATTTCTGAGTAATTTCTGCAATGAAGACAGAAGTGTAATAGACATGAAGGAATGTGACAATCCATTTGTTTTATTTCTATGAAATTATTGCTGATTGCAGGTTTGGAGGATGTGTGGGTGAAGTTTGCTGATTTATTTTGGTTTGGTCAGGAATGCTTTCTTAAAACACCTTTAACCCTTTTCTTCCAAACAGTTAATTTGGGTCACTACTTCTGCACTGAAGCTTTGATTATTAGAGGAAATACTTCTGCATACTTTTGCTCTGCTGTAAGAGAGGCAATATGTTGTGGGCCATATGCCAACAGATTCTAACCACAAACTCAGGGAAAGGAGACAGATTAGATTGTGGTGGTCTTATAATCAGTGTTTCTCAGTATTCCTTTCTTGCTAAGAGCAAGTATTCACCACAAAAGTGGTTCTGTCATGCAGATGGTGGATCCATAGCAACAGAGCAAACTATGCCCCCCCAGCCGCATTTCTCTATTGTCTGATAAGTGCTCTATAATAATTTTATCACAGAAGAACTTATTTAAAGTGCTGAGCCAACTAATATAATTTAAGCTCTTCAGTGAGTTCTGAACTATGTTTCAGCTGTCTGCTTACAAGAACCTTATTCAACAGAGGAAGTAGTAAACAAAAACCTGGGAGTTTATGACGATGAAGAAAACCCCAGCTTCTATTCAAACACTTACAAATGCTGTCACTTTTAAAAGGTGGTCATCTAGGAACAGAGAGAAACAAGGTCTATCTGGTCACAGCATCTGTCTGCCATCATCTGCCTCCAGCAGCAAACTTTCTAGTTGTTTGGGCAATGTAGCTTTAACCACTTAAGACAGAGATCAAGTAGAACCTCCACCGTCTCTCTAAGGGACACTACTCAACCATTTGTTAAACCTCCTGATACTACTGCCTAAGGTCTTACCTTTCTTAAAAACAGTCAGTGATCATGTGCACTTACGCTGTGCATTCGTTTATTCCATGCCCTACTCCTTAGCAGCTGCTGGGGCCAAAGCAGGATCGGTTCATATGACACCCAGTTTGCATCTGGGCTTGTCCAGATGTAAGAGTGTGTGAATGTCCTGGTCAAGAAAATATATGAACACAGTGTGTGTTCCAGGGAGCCATGAAGGAAGGGTGAGCTCTGCACCCCATTAAAACAGCAGGCTAGCCAGATGCACAATTTTTGTGATACAGCAGCTGGAGAGGGACATTACTGTCCTACACTGAGACTGTGACACAAACAGACTGTAAAGCCTAATTCCATATTCCCTTTTTGCCAAAACACACGAACATGCAAGTGAAAGCAGCCTGTTGTTAGAGTGCCACAGCCAAGAAAGTTATTTCTTAGGTTGTGCAGTAGACAACAGGTAGAGCATGAACCCACAAAACCATCTTTAGATACAGGGAGTGTTAGTAACCACAGACTTCTGTTTTATATTCAAATGCCAGAAATTTCTAATAAGGATGTTGCTTGTTTCAGTGTCACATTTTTGTGTTATTTAAAGCTTTTTCAAGTTTATACAGACTTGACTTTGCAATTTCTAAGTGTTTAGAGGATCTTAAATGAATGCACAGAACCAGCAGCACACTGAAGGCCTTAGTATTTACATAACTTCACATATGATTTAAACTTTTACTGCAGCATTGTGCCTATGTTAAAAACCTCCCGATCAAGCCTGAAACTGGTTTGCAGAACAGGAATCCACGCAGAGTGTTTTTTTCTCATAATCTCTTTGGTGCCTCTGCTGCATAGAAAACTGGAATTTGTTACTAAGGAATGAGTTCCGGGAACTTACAGAAGGAACCTCTGAGGAAGAATGAGTAAATGACGGGCAGCCACATGAGACTAACTTCAGCTTTTGTTTAACATGCCCATAACAAATGCATGTAGAAATGACTGAGGAGGCAGCTTAGTGTGGTGGGAGGCAGGGAGGGAAATGCAGGGCTAGTGAGACAAATAAATCAGCTTCCCACCTTACAAAAAACATCAGGTCACAATTTAAGTTTCTATGTGAAAAGTAGCCCTGCAATGCTGGCATATGAAAAAGAATGGTTGAGAGCTTTGTCCTGCAAATTAAGTCATTTTCTACCAAATTTATAATCTCAAGGTTTGCCTCTGGAACAGAAGTCAAAAGCAATGGCAGTTTCTTGCCCCACTTGTGAGGACCTGAAGTACGAACTTCGGCCATTGCTTAACTTGCCTTTCTCTAATTACTCCCATTCAGACACTTTCATTTGATGATACAAATACATACAATACAGATGGTGCACAGATTATATACAAAAATATATAATACAGATGGGTGTAGATATAACTATATGAATAAGCAGTCTCGAACTGATAAACATAGGTAGCTAATAGTCTCCTCAAGAGGTAGTACCACCATTAATGCATTTAGGTTAGTTTTAAGTATGTGGAACTCAACTGAACACACTAGATCCCACTCAAAGCCAACCCCAGAGATCTGCTTTTCACAGGATCAGACACACTGTTTCACATTTAACAATCTCCTTCCCACCCCTGTTCACCTCTCTTGAAAGATGCCCTCACATAGATTCTGACATAGTTTAGAGATTGGTGGGAATGGTTGGATTCAATGATCCAGTGGGTCTCTTCCAACCTGGTGATTCTATGATTCTATGACTCTTTGAGAGCGGAGACATGATAGAGCAACATATCATCAAGGATTAAAGTGATATTGCTGACTTTTAAGAAAAGGAAGGGGATAAATCTGAAAAGCTACAGATTAGTAAGACTTTCTTTCCTACAGAGCAAATGATTTAATGCTGTAAGAGAGAACAGAATGGTATGCATAGATAAAAATTATAGAAAGAACAAGCTGACTCTTGTAAATAAAAACCAAAGCAAGAACTTTTCACAAAACACTAGAAAAGATTCTTCAGGACTCTCAGCTGTCATGTAAAAAGATAAACTAACCTTTCTTTTAAAAGAGAGAAAGTGAAAAGCAGAGATTAAATGATCTTTTTGCACCACAAGTTGCGACAGAAACCAGTGCCAAACAGCTAGGACCAGCACCATTTAATGTATCCCAAATTATGCAGAGTATTGAGAGAATGAATGGTAAGACAGTAAGAAGGCATAGAGTACTGATGGCACAGAATTCAGGATAAAAAAACCCTAAAAATAACTAGGAATAGCGGAAAAATTGTTTGTGACATGACACTGAATGAACGATCAAGCAAATAAAATAACAGAAATTCAGTGCCTATCAAGGAAAAGCAGAAAAGTTAAACCCAACCTCAACTACAGGTCTTAATCAATAGAATCTATGTTACCTATTAGCTCCAGGACAGAGATTTCTGAGTCAGTCATTGTTTTCCAAAACCTTTTCGTATCATCTCAATGCTCAATAAGAATTAAAGAAAACGGATTGGTAATATTAATCAGAAACAAAAGTAAGAACTAAAAAAAGGATCATCATGCCGCAGAAAGAACAGCACATGCAGCCTAACTGGACAATGCTGAGAACAGGGCAGCTATCTTTTAACTAGTTACACAGATTATGGTAGAACTGTGCATTAATTTATCCTTATAAAGCTAAGAGATTATAAATAATTGGTCTGTAATGATGGTAATTATCCATGCTGGCAAAATAACACCTTTCACTCTTTAATATTTACACATCTTCCTATATAAATGAAACTTCTAGGTCACTTCCACCCATATTTACTGAACCCAGGTTCCTGCACCACTGCAGCCATATTAAAAGTCTCCTGATTAAGCCTGAAACTGATTTGCAGAACAGAACTTTGTGCTTTTAGGCACAGCACTAACTTTTGGGGAACAGAGTCCCAGCAAAGTATTCTATATCACTTTTACCCCAAATGATAGCTACTGCAGAAGCACATAGGTTTACTGAGCCATTCAGAGCAAGAAATTATTACAAAAATAATAATTGGTAGGGGTAATAGGTTGATTTGATCATATTCCAAGCCAGGATCATTTCAATCACTGTTTCAGTGTAAAATTGGAGAATAATTTCTCTAGCGATTCTTGTGTGTTTGCTTTTCTGAACGGGGATAGAGACACTTGAAAGTGCCAGTGGGGATGTGGTTTTCCGCAGTCATGGCTATTTTGTATTTCCTACTCTTAAAGCAAAGATATAAATATTTTCAGCTTCTTGCTCCTTTCATTCCCTCCACGAATAGTTTTTCTCTTGACAAAGCTTTGCTGTGGACAAATGGTGCCTTCCAGATCTCCTCAGAACATCAGTCTAAGTGAGTGTATTTTGCTATCAGTGTTTAGCATATTGATTAACTTGTTTTTAGATAAAATCTGTGAAAGAGAAGATGCTTCTTTCTTCTGTTCCTCAGCAGGGATCTCAGCAGTTTCTCATCACCTCCAGACAACATGCTGAAGAGAGGTGTGGGACCAAGTTGTCTGCAAACATCAACAGCTGTGCTTGGTGTAGCCAGCAAACCAAGCACATGTCATCTCAGCACTGCCCTCTAGGTATGTTATTTACTTTTAGTGGTACAAACATCAGAAAGAAAATGCTTATGGGAGAAGTTCTATACAACAAAATAGGAAATGTTATCCTGCTAGTTTGTTGTTCTTCAGCCACCCTATAGAGTCAATACTAATATTCCACCTAGACTATTTACCAAAAAACATATGAAACATACAAGGAGAAATGAGTTGCAAGTTGTCATTCACTAGTACATGTGGGTTTTAAAGAAGTTTTTTTTTTTACTTCTACCCTATTCTAGAGGGTCTTCAGAAAACAATAAGAAATCCAGGATTCAGAATGATTCAAACCATAATTCAGAAATAGCAATTCCTACTTTCATTTCTCATTTTGATGATAGACATGGCCCTGCTTTCCAGACTTTACCACAGCTACAGTTTGGGTAATGCCCTCCCCATGAGTTTTTGAAATGTAGGCAACTTCATAGCCTTGAATGGAGACTCAGTGCATTTCATATTCTTTGGCATCAAACACTTCCATCATTTTTCAAGTATTTTTAACATAAAACATGAAAAAAACATTCTTCTCTGTAGAAAGTCTCTAGCTGGACATTGCAAGAGTCTTTGAAAGTTTTGTAGTGTCCTTTCTTAGCCATTTTTGTGGGATTTCAGTTCATGCTACTGGCTCTGACAGACTGTAACTTGTTACGCGAAGACTGCAATGACATGGGAAGACATATCATAGAATCATAAAATCATAGAATAGTCTGGGTTGGAAGGGACCTTAAAGATCATCCAGTTCCAACCCCCCTGCCACGGGCAGGGACACCTCCCACTGGATCAGACTGCTCAAAGCCCCATCCAACCTGGCCTTGAACACCTCCAGGGATGGGGCAGCCACAACTTCCCTGGGCAACCTGGGCCAGTCCCTCACCGCCCTCATTGTGAAGAAATTCTTCCTTAGTCTAAATCTGGTCTAAATCTGCCCCTCTCCAGTTTATAACCATTCCCCTCATCCTATTGCTCCAAGCCTTTGTAAACGCTCCCTCCCCATCTTTCTTGTAGCCCCTTCAGGTACTGGAAGGTTGCTCTAAGTTCTCCTTGGACCCTTTTCTTCTCCAGGCTGAACAAGCTCAGCTCTCTCAGCGTGACGTGATACAGGAGGTGCTCCATGAATGAATTACAGAAACTGCTTCAGATCATTAGACTGTGAAATCTCTCTGGCTAGAAGTATTCCTCACAGTAATGAAGCACAGTGTTTTAGAGCCCAGCTCTACAGTCCTTTCCTGACACACTGCACATTTTAATTGGATTATGAGAAGTAAAGCAACAAAGCAAACCCTGATGTTTGTTTCATAAGAGGATGCAAAACTAGAATCACAGTGTTATCTTTGAAAACTAGGATGCACAGAGCAGAACTTTCAGTCAAATTCAGGTATCACAAGAACAAGGCCCTGAAGTGTGTGATGCAGATCCAGATGCTCTAACACTTCCATTGCTTCTCATGAAAGGATGCCATTGGAATAATGAAGAATAGTTGCAATCTCAGGGTTGACAACTTCTCTTCAGTGTCATGCTGGTTTTAGTTAACATCCTTAGAAGAAATGCAGGCATAGTCATATCCTCAGCAAGCACATGAAAGAATATTACCAGAAAACCAGGAGTTCACTAACTAAACACATGGTTCAGAAGCTGACCATTTGCTTGCAAGCATATGTAACATTTGTTTAAATTCCCATGCTATTGAGATGATTAACAAAGAGCTTATTCATCCTGTTTTTTCCCCCGTGCCCTAATAGCTCAGGTAATAAAAAAATCCTTTACAGACGTTTAAAAAAATTCCCCAAACTGAAATCTGTTAAATCTAAATAATCAGAGACTACTAATTTGAGAAGCATCATATAAAAACCAGGGTATTTTGCATTGAGTATAGTTGCTCAATGAGAAGGTACATGCCCAGGAGTAGTCATTTAGGAAACTGGCCTACATTTTTCTTCAGATTTCTACATCTAGTTTCATAATGAAAACTCAGAAAAAAATTACTCCATTCCCACATTCCAGAATGTGGTCAAGCAACATATGAACAAACACACAAAATGTTATCCAGCACTATCACATCACACATTAAAAACAGCTAAGCTACTTGCTTTTTCTGTTGTAGCCTAATATTCACTTACTCTAAGCTAACCAGTGAAACACACTGATGTACAATGGTTTCACTTTATTACTTTGTACTCATACAAAATTAAGTATTTTTTGACTGTAGAGATGTAATCTGCTAGAGAGCCTTCCTCATTTGCCCATCAAATTACTAGTGGAGATATCTATTACTATTGTACTTTCAAAAGAAAAAGGAAACACATGTCCACTGCAGCTGGCAAATGCAATCCAACCTGCTACAGGCAAAACAGCAGTGTTTACCTATCCTGCATTTGAATTTTGTGTTGCATCTGCACCTGCAAGAATTCTATCTATATATATACTAAGTGCTTTTAATGAAACTTTTGTTTGTCTTTTGAATTCTCTGCATGATCCAACTCACATCTCTCTGTCTGCAAAAATATCTCATGCAGTTAATCGGAGACTGCATCAGGATCTTTGTGCTATGAGCAGATTTTACAGACATTGGTTCTTGTGGAAAGCATGCTGCCTTTGGATCTCAGAGTGCTCTGCCAAACCACAAATACCTTTAATCAAAAATATCACGAGAGGAAAAAGGCCTGCAAATCAAATTATTGTTTTCCTTTGCAATTTCATGGCTTGTAAGTGGAATGTATGGATTATCTTCAGGCATTTCAAACATACTGAGAAGTAACATGAGTGAAACTCCTCCAGCAGGAGGAGTTGATGTTCCGATCAAAATGTTTATATTTTCAGGTCAAGTTTTCAACCAGAACCACTGAAGCAAACCAGTTTCTTAGGAAATGCGCACTATACATTTTCTAAGAAGTCAGGACCCTGCAAGATATTTTGACATAGTCACTCAAGAACTAAGGCATAGAAAGCTGAAATCATTTATGTAAGGCCTGAGTTGCCCCATCTGATGTGGAATAGTAAGAGAACACATAACATGACACTCATTCTAGTCCCTTGGAGAAAGATTTTAAAGAACGTATATATAAATCAGTTTACGAATAGACTGAAAAACATGAAAAATGCATCAAATGGATCTTGACATCTTCAAAGCTATTTTGATGTAAAGCCAAATATTTTTTCATCTACTTTTAAACATTCATTTAAATTTTGTATTAAAAGTTATCCTGACATTTGATTTTAATACTCCTATTTCTCTCTTCTTTTCTCTTTTAACTCCTAGAAATAAAAAAAGGAAGAGAAAATGATGAGGAAAATGCTTCTGTCTGTTGGTATTGTTCTACAGAAAATACATACATGCAAATAACTGAAAATGAGAGAGAAAGAAACGTGCACACAGGCACCTGTCCCAACATACTATACTAGTATAGTTGTCTGAAGATGGAAAATCTCTAGTCAAAACACTTATGATACAAATATTTGAGATTTACATTGGCTACATAGATAATTATTCCATGTGATGAATGTATCTATGTGTCTGTCGGCTGAACCATAACCTTATATCTAATCAGCTAAAATCACAGTTCTGCCTGGGTTTATTAGATTTCATTAGCAGTGCAATGAGGGTATGGTACTTTGTGAAGGTAACAGCTTACAGTCTGGTTAGTGTCATATCCAGCTGCTTTGACTTGCCCACTCTGTGCGAGGACTTACTCATATCCATCTGGTAGAGGAGGGTCAGCTTTCAGAACAGAATAATCGTAGATCCAAACAACCTGATCCTTCCTGCTACGTTATACATTTTACGTTCAGAAACATGAAACCACATGCAACTTTAATATTACTTGAAAAATTTTTATTCCCAAACTCATACTGATATCTCCCTTCCTGCCAGGATCAGAGAGTAAATAAAGTCAATTGTGGCTCTATACCACTCACCATCAGGAGCCTTGCTCTGTCATTACCAAGAGAAATTATATGTTGAGTGATACTTAGTCATTATGAACCCTTCATAGAAATGCTCCTCATGAGACTTCAGGCATTTGAATTGTCCCAGCAGCACTGCTTTTGTTTGTTTGTTTGTTTGTTTAGGAGCAACTCTGCAATGTATTTTCTCATGTACCACAAGAAACTGATTTTCTTAAGTTTATTTTCCCATCAGTAATTTGGACCTAATCTTCCAAAAATCTTCTTCGGATATATGTACAAGATGGAATAGATTCTGTCCAGAGATACATTTGTTGATGGGAATATTTGTGAGTAAAGGATCTCAAATCCTTTATTAAGGTCATATAGTTCAACACCAAATACTGCTAAGTACCATGTGTCTGAATTTCCTCCTTATTTCATACTTAAAATTTTAAAAATTGAAGGACAGAGGTTTACTTTCACAATGCTAACACACTCTATCGCTGGACTGGTCTGGTGGTTGAGAAGAAACTGCAGAACCCAGTTCACACATTACTGTCTAAGCCATTTGTTTTGTTAACTACCTGTCAATGTTGCAAAGTGATAATCTAGCTGAGGTACCTAGGTTTCTTGAATAAACACTGTACTTCCCCACCCTGAACTTCTAAAGACAGAGTTCAAAAGAGAAAGCCAAGTTCATTTTCTTATGCTGCAATAGATTGTAATCAACATACCTTGTTTCAAACTGTCCTGTCCATTTACCTTCAATAGATTTGAGCAACTAAATAATTGAACTGATGTGTCTGCCCACAATGCTAAATCTGTAATTCCACATTAAAACAGAGTTTATGCCTTTAAAGAGATGTGGTGTGAAACACCATCCCTATTAGTATTTTCCAGACGTTGTTCCAAAAGGGAAAGGTGTATCTACACACCAAAGCAGCGAGGTTATTATGAGAGAACATAACTGAAAAATGCAGTGTTCTGTTGAGCCTTTAATAAATTTTATCATTTTATGCACAGTGTAGCACATTTAATAAGTGAAACACCTCCTTACCAGGTGTTGCAAAAGCAATGTCATAACATTCTTCCATCTTCAAATTTGAACCCAAAGGTAATAACACATGTATCAAGCCTTCTGTAATCCTAATACAGAGCACTGGGAGTTAGGATAACTTACAAATGCTTTGCTTTGTAAGCAATCACCATTCCTCTGATGTGTTTTCCCAAGAATTAGCACAGATTATTCCCAAAGTTTCTATTGGAATACTCTGGCTAACATTGAAGAAGATCTTGTGACCCTGTCAAAGTAGGTATTTCTCAAGCTACAGCAGTGTTGCTGCACACTGGTGAGCATGGCAGTAGAGCTAGGATGAAGCGATATCCTTTATCAAAAGAAATAAGAGACAGGAAGGACAAGATTTCAAGTATGTTGGTGAATCTATTGGTGACATCCAGGTTCCTCACTGATATTTTTCAGCAGAGTGCCAGTGAAACTAAACATGCCTTTTAGCTACAAAAAAAAATTACTTAAGAAATTTGCCATTTTACCAAACAGGTGTGTCCAAGGCAAATCTTTCAAGTAAGAGATTTTCATTTCTGGGTAGAGAGGGTGTGTTGTTTAGGCTCTTTATCTGTCAATTGTGCTGCAATTCTGGTATTTCACCAAGCTTTCCATTTGATTGACTCTTCTTTGTCTCATTTCTCCATTAATTGTTTTTCCACATATCTTAAGAAACTTTTGTGTTCTAAAAAGGCTATTTTTGCTTCTTCTTAGTGTGAATGGCATTACTCATGGAGCCCTTTAAGTAGCAGAACTCTAAGCAACAACATTGCTTGCTGCTTTCAGAGAGGCAATGCAACTTTGGAAATGCAGCTTTAGCATTGAGAATACCAATTCTTTACTCAAATGGCTTTGAAAGAGGTTTCATATTTGATCTCACAGACATGATGAACAGGATGAGAGTTTAAGGGTGCAAAAAGTCAACCTGAGTGCTGTTACTCCAGTGCCAAGAGATACAGAAGTCAGAACACGACTGCTGGCTGCAGCTGATTCAAGTGAAGAGATCACTTCTCCCAGCTACTTCTCAGAATGTCCAAGATTACTGCCTCACCACTTGCTTCCTAATCTAGTTCAATTAAAATTAATAGGTTAGCTTAAACACAGTAAAAATACGCGTGTAACTTTTTTTCTCAGATAATCTAGAGAGCATTTACACACAAAGCTATCAAGGCAGATCTCTAGGGAGTTCAAAAACAAATAGAAGAGAGCCCCTTGCCACTAACATGTTCACCCTGCAAAGCTGCAATCTGAATAGAAAGTGTGACTTTATTAGAACTTCACATTATGGTTCCCTAGACAGTTTGAGCTTTGTTTTTTTTGTCCATAGAAACAATGGCATGTATAACTCCACACAAATAAAAAATTAGTTGCTGAAGTTGCTTGACATTATTGTATTAATCTCACAGAGTTAGAGGTAGCAATTAAATTGTGGAATCAACAGAAAAGCACAATGAGCACATGCAATGTACATAATGAAGGAAGTGGATAGGATGAATGAGCTAATGGAAGGTCAAGTTGTAACAGGTACCAAAACACACTCAAAGGTTTTTAAAGGAGATTCTCCAGAGATAATTAAGGTGGCATGAGACTGACAACAGCTGATAACCCCCCAACAACTTTGTACAGGTCTGCAAAGCTGGTAGGTCCTCAGGAGAGATGTACTTCTTGAATCAAAGCATTCACTACAGGAAATATTTGGCCAGTACCACCAACGCCTGAATGCCTGATCTATCAGGAAGATGCTGAGAGAGAAGGAAATATATTTCTGGAAAGCAGTCTCTTGTTTAAAGAAATGTGGAAATAAAGAAATTGCGAAGCCTGAACAGGTAAATAAAACCAAGGCAGAATTCAGGGAGCGGTTTTAATTTCTTTCCAGTGCAACAGTTCAACAAGCACTGAAGATCCTGTATCTTTAGACTGCAGAAGTGATAGTATCCATCCACATGCCAAGGGATGAGAGCACCTGATCTGGAAAGGGGCAGTGCTGTTGCTCTGCCAAAATATCTGTTTCTCTAGTTCAACTAGAAGTTTGAAGAGGCCCTAGATCAAGTCCCTCTGTAAAGTCAACCCTGTGAAGTAAAACTTTAAAGCCCAAAAGACCACCTGCTGGGCAGTGCAGGGTAGGCCCACTGGAGGAGGGTGGGAGAGGGGTTTTATGGGACAAGAGCCTTTATGGGACCATCATGGTCAGTGTGACCTGTAGCAACCCAGAATACAAGATGCTCTGGAGGAAAGCTCTCTGTCCACAGCCTACCTCCAGCTCATTACAGAATCCACGAACATGATTGCTTTGAGCCCTTTTTTTCTGTCCCCACCAGTTATTTGCCTGGAAAAATAACAAATACCTCCCCACACCTTTTAAATTAAGAACAAAATAAAACAGTATAATTGAGTTAGAAATAACTTCTGATTTATTCTGTGACTAGCCATTCAAACGCTCTGCAGGATATTGAGTTATACAATAGCCTCAACCAACAAAAAAGACTTAGAGCCATTACATCATCCAATCAGACCCAGAGGCAACAGCATTGTTACCTAACAACTTCAGACAGCTGATTACCCACTTTTTGAAGGGTGTCAGTTACACCACACCCTGCTTCTTCATAACTATGTTGTTGACAGCACAACGCAGCAAAAGAAAAGCATACTAGCCCCCACATACCCCCCCAATGTTACTGCCGAAAGGATGTGTTTAATTTGTCACAAATTCCATTAGAGGTACTTAGAAACCTCCAGTAAATAAATAAAAGCAACAAGCACAGCAACATAATGGCACATATGGGCTTGTTATGAGGTGGTATGGTGAAATGTTACATTTCTTAATGTTATTTCACTTGTTTGGGGAAACACGGTTTTAGGAGGAACCATAAAGAAAGCCACTCACCCCTGACAATGCCACTTTGAGATTCATGAATTGCACAATGGAAAAGGGTCTTTCTCTAAAAAAGTCTTGTTTTATTCATTTTTTTTCACATTCTTTCTGCTCATCTTTAAGTTACAGTTCATCGTTATGTACATTACTGGTGCTGCGGAATTGTAAGAGATGTTTTCAGTTTGACACAGAACTGATAATGCATACTTTCCCTATAACCTCTCCTTTCCATGTGCTTGGCTGGAAATTGTTTTTCATTGTTCATAAGGCCAAGGCATGTTTACACTGGAATACAGGAAAAGCTAAAGGAGAATGCTAGTGTGTAAGCCATAGTGGCTTTTTTTTTTGGCTTTTGCTGTGAAGTGATAAATGATTCTTGGTTCCCCATGGGTTAGAGGGCACAAAACTTCAAATAACTACAACATCCGATAACAAAGTTTTTCTCCATCATTTGCAATCAAAACACCAAGAACACAGCCCTCTGGACCTCTCATCCTTCATGTTCAATTGTAAATCCTGATTAAATAGCTTGCAGGTGTCAGGATTAGAGTATATTCATTGGGAGCCTAAACATAGCACCAGCTGGGTTCCTCATTTGCCAGTTGTAGTTGCTTCTTTGTTTTGAAACTGTTGACAGTACAACTAAAAATATTCCTTTGGGTAGAGACGGAGTTAAATAACAAGCAGGATGAGTAAGAGAACAGCTGTAGATATTTTTCTGTGTTTAACATACCTGCCTTGTTGATTTATAGTAAGCCCTCCATATAATGTACATTCTGTGTAATCCAAAACATTTAACCTTTTGAGCTGGGGCTGTGATAAAGCTATCAAACACAGGAAAGGGTCTTGACAAGTCCTGTATTACCAGCCTTTTTCTCAAAGGAAGAGTGAAATATAATTTCACCTCACTTTTGGCATACAACAACAAGCAGTATTATGTCTTATCAGTTGCTACCAACTAAACTGTATGCCAGACATCTCACAAACAGAAGTGTGGAGATGGAGAAGGAAAGACGTAACTTTGGCAAGTCCTCAAACCTCTTGCTCTAGTGAGTGTCCAGTTGGTTTCAGCATGGCTTCCTTGAAGGGATGAGAAATTCAGCTCTTTTAAAAACAGAACCAAAGTAAGTGCTTAAAGAACAGAGAGGCTATTTTCACAGTTGATCCTTTGCACAAAAGGAAGCCAGCATTTGCCAGTGTGCAAGACCATCAACCCAAATTCAAGCCCTTTTATTATTTTATAGTGCAAGGGTACATCTTTGCCAGCACTCTTGTCTCAAGGTGTCACATCATGATTTCAACTCATTTCTATCATTATCACTATCATTATCATTGTTTTTGCTATTTTGTCCAAAGCCAAATTCTCTTTGGAATTAAGTTCTGGCTACTTAAAAATCCCTAAAGTTTTCAAATAGTTATTAATTTGGACTTCCTGTCCAAAACTCTAGAGTAAAACATTGCTATGTTGTAATCCCAAAGGTCATTTCATTGTGAACCAAGTCATATGAAATAAATGTAAAGAGAGAGACATATGTGTACAAAAGGCATTACTACTTTTCCTATAAAAGAGCAGAGGGAAAAATCTGAAAAATTTAATAGTCGTTTTATTACATGGCACTGAAGCAAAAAAATATTGTGAGGGTTTCAGATAATCAGTCCAAGATAAGCTTAAACAAAATATTGACTACTTTACACATCTGTATTTGTGAGGGGGGAGGATCATGAGTAGACATGGGCCAAATGGTCCCAAAGCAATTTGCACAGTAGTGAAGCACTCACCTCACTCGTGACTAATTGAACTCACTTTTCCCAACATCAGGTCTCACGAGAAATTGAAAGCACACTAAAGAGTCCATCTTAAATGCTGAGATTTTAACAAGTCAGCTTGCAATGCTGCTGGAGTTTTAAAGGCAAGTTCTTCCTAGTAAATAATACAATCAGAAAACATCGGCACTTAAGAGGATGCCACGGGGTTAATGCCAGGTTTTAAAAGACTTCAAAATGGATTTTACCCAGTTCACATGTCAGGAGGCACAGCACGGAATCAATTTACAGCAGGAGCCAAAGATCACAAATTTTAGGGGAGCCTGGGGACCGATTCCCCCAGTCGGTGCCGTGGGGTGCACAGATGAAAGAGCAAACTTGTTTTTTTTGTTTAATGGTGACAGCATATTCTGAAATTACGCACAGCAGGCAGGAGAAACCTGCATAGATTTCAAAAGATACTGTAGGTTTGTATGCTGAAACACACATTTAAAGTCCTAGTTAATGTGCTAGCCTTTCACCTCTGGAGGTCTGGGCTCAGATTTATCTAAGGTAAAATGAAGAAGATTTTTGGATTTCTATCTTCTTAACCCTTATTGGCCTTCAGTCCATGTCACAGAAGTACAAACCAGTTACCAAATTTTTGGTAAAGCTCTACTTACTTTTGCTATTCTGAGGTCAACCTGAAGTAATTAATCTAAATGCTAATAACCCAGTTCTGGGTTTCCACTGATTTAAAGGCTCGCTGAACGAAAAGCCAAAATCTGTTCTTGTTTTTTATCAGTGAAAACCTGGATCTATAACCGGCACTCAGGTAAAACACACAAAGAAATTAAGTATAAGACATTAGAGAACCAGACACACACCCAAACTGGAAAGCAGACTTTTTAAGGTCCAGAATATTTGCTCAGAGCCTGTTTGGAAGACCCCCATCTTCTCTATTTTCCTTTTTATGTACAAATGCTCTGTAAATTCAGCTTCTAAAAACGTGTGCATATACTGGGCTTTGAGTAACGCTGATCTAGATAGAATTAGAGTTCGAGATGTGCCAGGTATTTTCAAGCACACCAAGATAATCCTTTTTCCTGAAAGTGCAGAGCATTACAAAGGAAACATTCAACTCTAAAATAAAAAGCAAACAAACTAAAAAGTAGCTATTTGTGTGAAGCGTATCCTGAGAGAGTGGCAGTCTAGCATCCATCCATTTAAGAAATCAGTTCTTAAAACAGGGAAAACCTCAGAAGACCGTATTGGATTATCCAGTTTTGTAATTTTTAGGACTCTCACAGGATTGTTCCTATATTATCATATTTCTAAACGTTTTTCTTAATCATATTTCAGAATTTCCAAGCAACAAAGTACTTGCCAATTCTGCAGCCCAGCTCCTCTGACTTAAGAACTTTCTTTCCCACACATTCACTCACTCTCCTAATTTTCATTCTACTCATATGAATCAGATAAAGTGCGTGAAACTTTTCCTTTCTAGACCGACCAACTACAAACCCAGGGTTATCTCTAATTCTGTGTTCTTTTATGCCAGTTCTTAATATGTGTAAATCCATGTTTCAGAGATTCGCACTGCATTGAGTATATCCCATGGAGGGGGTGTATTACACAGCATTTTTTACACACAAGAGCTATTTCTATTGCAGCTTGCCCTGAGGATAATGGCAATATCTTTAGCTTTACGTATAATAGAAAGCTAGTCTGCATTCATAGGTCTCATATACAGAGTTTTCTCTCTCACATCCTCTGTGCTATCAAATCTGTCAGTTGAAGCAACCACAATTAGCCTTAGATTGACCAACCTGTACCCTATAATAAGACCAAAGGAATCTTTATTGCAGTACTTTCTAGAGAAAAGTGCAGTACTGAGCTTATCTCCATGCTGATGCAAGTATGGCCAAACACAAAACCAGCTGGTCTGTATCTAATAAATTCAGCCCATAACAAAGTCATCTAGAACCTTCATCATCCTCTCTGGCAACAGCATGCCAAATATTTCCTGCTAGGATGGACAATATTTGTTGCACCCTAGCAATTTTTCTGTTAGCAAGTTTCCTAAGTTACAGGACATAACTTCTTGTAGGATACGACATTCCTGAAAAGACATATAGCTTCTTTTGTTTGTTTTAAAACATTAGGTCATCTTAGGCAGGAGTTTATCCTCCCATTTGTCTTATTTCCTTTATTTTTATGACGAGTGTAACTCATTCACTGCTGCATTTATACAGAAAAATGCACTTCTCAGTTCTTCTGGTTTCCCTCCAAAACAAATTTAACCACCAGATTCTACCTATTAAAAAATACCTCATTGCAGTTTATAGCTTTAAAGCCTTCATTATCTCCAGAGTGGCAGAATGAGATATGAATTATTGTTTTAAAAAAAATATCTAAATAGGTTTGCTAAAGCTGATAGGGAGGGGTGAGAGGGGGGAGGAGGAATTTCCTCTGCAACCATTACTTTTTAAGTCCCTCTGAAATTTAACTTTAAGCAGTGCATGTAGCACTAAGCCTAAAAATACCTCAGCGGTATTCTTTCTGCCTTGCTCACTGAAATATTTTGTAGGAAAACATGATAAAGGTGGTTTCTGTTTACAGATCAGGAAGGTTCCTCTTTTCTGTGAAGGACCTTTGAGTAAATTCTGTTGATAATGAACTTAAGGAAGCCCTCAGCAGGTTGAGAGGTGGTTATTAGAATCATTTTTATAACCACCACGCCAAAAGAACTTGTCATATATATTCATTGGAGTCTCCCTTCCCCCTGCTCACTCTTTCCCAGTTCATTCAATAATCCTGGGTATAAAAAAGACTAGCATACACAGCTGTTTCAATATCGCTGGCTGCAAAGTCTGACATGAACATACAAGAAGCTTGGTAGCTGTTTGTGTTGCACGTGCTGAACAATGTTTTGTCTGTACTTCAAGTGACAAACTGGTTTCAAAAACAAGTCTAACATGACAATACAAATAGCCATGAAAAGGGCCACTTCATCAGGTAAATGTCACACACAATTATCAGAGCTCACACCCACACAGAAGTATGTCAAAACAGTACGATTAGACAACAGAAAGGAATCAGTTATGTTAGGATAAGAGGAAAGTTGTGTTATTCAATCAAATGCAAAGGAAAAAAATTGATTGCGAAATATGACATATTACAATCAGACATGTTAGAGAAGCCTCTAATACACAGTAACACATAGAAATAAATACACAAGACTGAAGGACTGAACACAAAATGACAAACTACACCTTTGCACTGGGAGAGGCAGTCATAAAAGATATATTTTGCTCACACTCTTTCTTGCTTTGGCTCATTTATTTTGTGTTAGGCAAGAAAAAAAAAATTCCACGTTAGCTCATTAAACACCTTCAAGTTTATTCTAAGCAGGAGTGATGAATGAAGTGAGGAAAACAATGCAAACTTCCCAAGGTACCACTTACAAGACAACAACTGACAACCTGAGCCATGCTGCAGAGCAAACAGTCTGGTCAGAACAGATAGAAAAAGAGAAGCTTCCTTTTTTTAGGTTTCCTGCAGGTATGAAAAACTAAATAACTTGATTGTCAGCTCCCATGATCAGGTATAAGGAAGCGTTTTATGTGAGATGTTACTTTGTAACCACAGTAAAATAACCTGAAGTTTTTCTTCACCACAGTTCAATGCCTACACGTGAAGAAATACATTTCCCCAAACAGTAATGTCTTCATTCTGTGAACAACAGTGTTGCAGTATAAATTATGAAACAACCTTCAACTGAATTTATTTTGAAGGGGACTTGCTTGGATTCTAACAGATTAGCCTAAAGCATGGCCACAAGCAAAGCATAAAAGGCATTTATTTAACTTTAAATACTTGAATGGGGCTTTTGAGATTCCTAATCAAACTGCTGCTTTTGTTCTACTATTCATTCTGAAGATTCATTCTTTTTTTTTGGTAGATGATACTCGACAGCACCTGTGACAATATTTTAGCTCTCACCATGAGAGTGGTGAGACCCTGGAATAGGTTTCCCAGGGAAGTTGTGGCTGCCCCATCCCTGGAGGTGTTCAAGGCCAGGTTGGATGGATCTTGGAGCCCGTTTTCCAGTGCAAGGTGTCCCTGCCCATGGCAGGGGGGTTGGAACTGGATGATCTTTAAGGTCCCTTCTGACTCAAACTATTCTATGATTCTTAAGCCAGTTGGAGGCTGGCTGATGTTGTGCCCATCTACAAGAAGGGTCGCAGGGAGGATCCAGGGAACTACAGGCCTGTCAGCCTGACCTCAGTGCCAGGGAAGGTCAGGGAACAGGTGATCTTGAGTGCTATCATGAAGCACATGCAAGAGAACCGGGTGATCAGGCCCAGTCAACACTGGTTCACAAAAGGCAGGTCTTGCCAAACTAA
>WAAB01016156.1:45577-57325 GCA_013389865.1 Piaya cayana
CTGCATAGGGTTGTTGTGCCCCAAGTGCAGGGCCTGGCATTTGGCCGTGTTAAACCTCATGCTATTGGACTCAGCCCAGCAGTCCAGCTGGTTCAGATCCCTTTGGAGCCTCCCAACCCTCCAGCAGATCAACACTTCCATCCAGCTTAGTGTCATCTGCAAACTTGCTAAGGGTGCACTCAATGCTTTCATCCAAGTACTTGATAAAGATATTGAACAGGGCTGAACTCAGCACTGAGCCCTGGGGAACACCATTTGTAACTGGCCTCGAGCTGGATTTAATTCCATTTACTACCACTCTCTGGGCCCGGCCATCCAACCAGTTTTCCATCCAGGGGAGCAATTTCTACTCACTCCCTAAAACAATGCCATCCAAGAACTAACCAAAGCAAAGTAACTTAGGATCAAGCAAGAAGTTGAGAAGGTCCTCTGTAAGAATTTTGGGTCATGCCATCAGCTCCATCCAGAGAAAAGCATGCTGTACCTTTCCTCTAATAAACTGATGCAGCTCTGTAATAAAACCAATTAGCTCTACTTCTTCCATCCCACTGTGTTTGTTCCAGAGCCTGGCTCTTCTGTTAGTTAGAGATCTAAACACCAACTCAAATTTCCTCCAGGCTAGTTTATATCCTTCTATTTGTGTTTAATTTTTGTCTTTTCAATGGCACTGCTCTTCTGGTATATTCTCTTATGGATATATTTATAAGTCACTTCTCTGATTTCATTTTGCTAGGCTAAATAAACAATTGTCAATGTAGTTTTTTCTTACAGATAAGCTCATCACTCCCATGATCCTGGTAACTGTTCTATGCAAATTTTTTTGCCTGAGTTCCCTTTTTTTCAACAAGGAAAACTGAAATTGTACACAGTATTCAAATCCAGTTTTATCATACCTCATCAGGCACAAATGCTTCCTTATTTCAACTGGGAAGATTTGGTCAATCTCAAATTACACTTGTCCTTCAGTACCTGGAAAATATTGCAGGCTACTACCTACCCTGTGATCACCTAATGTACTCAAGTCTGCCCCTTCCTCCTTTATTTCCAAATAATGATCTCCCAGTTTGTATCAGAACTTGTCTGTGATCCCAAAGTGCTTGATGTTGCAGTTCATTCCTTTATCTTTCAGCCTGTTCCTATTATTCCAAACCCAGAGGTCATCCATTTCTTCCTGAAAGACATTCCTGCCCTTTCTGCATTAGCAATGGGTCCCAATGGTATACTGTCATCAAATTTCCTCAATATTCTCTGTCTTTTTCTGCCAAAGTCATTAATAAAAGCATAAAACATATCCAGTCCCCGACTGATCACCAAAGAACCTCTTTTTTTCTTCCTGCCTAGTATTTCCTCTCTCAAGAGAACCCACTCTCTTCTCTCTTTCAGGCAGTTCCTTACCTACAGTGCCTGTAGAAAACCCCACCTCCAACACTCTAAAAGCAGAAAGAGAGCCCCCTAAGACTCTTTAGCAAATATTTTCCTGCAAAACATCTAGAATACACGTACTTATTCTAGATAATCTGTTGTTTTAAATACCTGTTTAATTGCCTATGGATCTAACACACCTCACATGTTGTCACCTTTTTCTTTTAACTCTCCATTTTTAATTATATTTTGCCTTTAATACTTTTTCTCAAGTCTTAGAAGTATATTATATCTGCCACAGCAGGGAGGATGGAGCAGCACACAAATTCACATCCTGAATTGTATCTAGTCTTGAATAATGTTTTAAATTATTTTCCTTCCTCGTTGCTTTTCTGCCAATGGATCAGAGGACAGAATTAGTACACAGAGATTATTCCATACTTTCTAATTCTAGAGCATTTGTTTGACTGAGATCTTTGCTAGAAAGAAATGACAGCTATGAAAAAGCTTATACATGGAGGGAAATAAAAGAAAATAACATTTTAGGTGAAAAGAGATAACTTGAAGGAAATATGGTTGAGCAGAGAATCATTAGTCATTATTTTTCACAATGAAATAATAAAGTAGGAGTGCCATATTAAATGACTTCAAACAAACAAAATAAAGACATTTTTGCCATTGAATATGCAGAAGTCAAAAGAAAGAATGTTTTATGAAAGGCTCGTTACGATCATATCTACTTAGCACAATAACCCAGCACAAGATATTCTTAAGCTGCCAATTTCCAGAATTTGAGGGTGTCTATATCCAACCTGATTAGAAATGGCCTCTGTTGGTACTTCATTAAATGACTGTCTGTTCTGACAATGTGATTTTTGCTGTAAAACATAGATTCATAGAATCATAGAATCATAGAATCATAGAATCATAGAATAGTTTGGGTTGGAAGGGACCTTAAAGATCATCCCGTTCCAACCCCCCCTGCCATGGGCAGGGATACTTCCCACTGGATCAGGCTGCCCAAGGTCCACCCATCCTGGCCTTGAACACCTCCAGGGATGGGGCAGCCACAGCTTCCCTGGGTAACCTGTTCCAATGCCTTCATTGTGAAGAAATTCCTCCTTGTGTATAGTCTAAATCTGTCCCTCTCCAGTTGAAAGCTATTGCCCCTTGTCCTATCACTCCAAGCCTTTGTAAACAGCCCCTCCCCAGCTTTCTTGTAGCCCCTTCAGGTACTGGAAGGTCATTCTAAAGTTCCCTCAGAGTTTTCTCCTCTCCAGTCTGAACAATCCCAGCTCTCTCAGCCAGTCATGGTATGGGAGATGCTCCAGCCCTCTGGCATTGAGCTGTTGACCACTACTCTCTGAATACAGCCATCCAAGACATGATTAGGTGGAAGTCCTAATACAGCTAATTCATTGAATGTTCTCCAATTTTATCATCCATGGCACCGAATGGAACTCAGGCCTCTTCATTGATACATAGAAAATATCCCTTAGAAATTAATGGATCATATTTCTGTGCTCTAATTATTCCACCCACACAAAATTCCAGAAGACTGTACAACCCTACTTTATCAAGCTTCTCAACAATTTACTCAGCTCTCTGCTGAAATGAACTTGATATTACATCACTCTTACACAGCACAGAAAGTATTTCTTCCCTTTAACTTTAATTTCATTTGAAATTGTGTAATAATCAAAACATAAATAACTATTCCTGTACTGAAAACAATGAAGATCGATTTCACAGGAAAACTTTGATGCACTCAAGTGAAGCTCCTAGTGCCCAATGCAAATGCTGTTTGACAGTAAACCTGTAAGATCCAACACACTCTAGAGTTCAAACTCAGCCAAAATATGTTTCTTGATGAAAAGCAAGACAAAGTCATAGCCCCCAGAAGGATGCTCTGGAAGGAAGGGAGATGGGGGTTGAATCATTTTTCTCCTAAAATCAAGGACTTGTTTTGGCTTCTTCTTTGCTAAGGTCATTTTGTGTCTGAATAGATGAGAATAAATAAATACATTGTAATCACTGTGGATTTATGAGGCAACTGAAGCTATTTAGGCTCCTGCAGAAAGCAAGGCTGGGAAAATAAGCCGGCAAATTTTTTGATGTAACACATGCCCAACTAAAACAAACTTAAATATAATTTCCCTTATTCATCTATACTCAGGAGAAGAAAAAAAAAAAAAGACCAGACACAGCTGGCACTAAACTCATTGCGTGTGGGCAGCTGCATTATGTGCCTACTTTGCAGACTTCAGAAGGAGCACTCACAGGTTGGTTACACCACTGACAAAGCAAACCCTATCCCAACAGATTCTTGCATACACTTGGCAACCAGTTGTCTTCCTGCTTATTTTACTGGCTTAAATTCATGTTCCAAATCATACACCTCTAGCTACACCATGCTGATTTTATCATTAGAGGGTTTCCCCAGAAATATTTCTGTTACCACAGAAATAAACTTCATATCTTGTTTTGTTATGGGTTTTTTTTTCCTGAAAGATAAAGTTCTTTATGTGGCATCTTAATTTGGATATCTAATGACCAGTGTAGCAAGCTGTCTCTACCTCCAAGATCCTAGCTGCATACTCTACAGATGGTAAACTTTTTGGAGCTTCTATAGGAAAAGGCCAATGTTCAAAACATTAGGAAATAAAACCATATTTCCTGAAGTAGACCTTATAAAGTCAACTCACTCTGGCACTACAACTTATGAATACTGTAACTTTCAAATTCTCATTAAAATAAGTGTTGTTTTCTTCCTCAACAATGTCTTTCCCACCACAAGAACAGGCTACTGGAAGCTACTAGTGCTGCTACTCCAGTCCTAAATTTCCACTCCTTTACAGCTTTACCCACTTCATCTACCCATCTTTTAAACACCTCCAGGAACGGGAACAACACCACCTCCCTGGGCAGCTGTTCCAGTGCTTGAGAACCCTTTTGGTGGAGAAATTTTTCCTAATTTCCTATCTGAACCTCCCCTGGAGTAGCTTGAGGACATTCCATCTCACCCTATCACCTGTCAATTGGGCAAAGAGACCAACACCCACCTCTCTACAATCTCCTTTCAGGGAGCTATAGACAGTGATAAGGCCTCCCCTCAGACTCCTCTTCTCCAATCTAAACAACCCCAGTTCCCTCAAGTGTGCTGCTTTTCCATTTTCAAGTTCTCCAGAAGACTCAAGATCTCATCCCTGTACCTAACCCTTGCAGAGATAACAGACAAGTGAAGGAGACACAAGGAACCGCAGCCATTTCAGTCATGAGTGCATAGCTTTTAAGTTGTCAATGACTTAAACTCACCCTGCCCCAAATCTAAAGTACTGAAAACAAACAGAACTTTCACATACAGTGAAAATGAAGTTTGGGCTGACTTAGCAGGAACAACTCAAAAAATGGAGTGAACAGGATAAAAACTTCCGTTACAATATGGGTAGCTATATAGGACTCCACATTCAAAGCTGACAAAAAGATATTTCTAAAGAAAAAATATTATTATATTTCCCTGTGGCTAGTGGTGAATCTCAGGATATCCATGAACAGGGCCAAAAAATTAATGCCTATTCACTTGCTGAAGGTGGCTTTCCTCTGTTGCTAATGTTACAATCAGTGGTGCTAGTTTACTTATCAGAAAGTACTTTAACAAGATTGAATATTAGGATATTAACTATCACAAATACTACTTGGGGCCCACATCATGAAGAGGAGTGAGGATGTAGATCCTAGTTCCTAGAGAACAAACAAGAGCAAGAGCCCTTTGTCTAAAGCCAAAGCCTTGCATGGTCTGAAGCAGTTTAAGATGACAGTATGGGCAAAGGGAGGGGATGGCACAAACAAATAAGCAGAATAAGCAACATGAGACCACTTACAGTCGTGTTAGTCCTACATTTATGTATTTAATTTCCATGGGTAAGCTAGTATGTCATTACTAGGAGCCTAGCTAGCTGCCTTTAATTTCCCTTTCTTGCTAAACAGAAGACCCAGAGCACTACAAATGCAAATGTGCCCACCTATGAGATTTTGCAAGGTTTTAAGAGCCAGGAACAATGTATTACACAACATGGGTTGTGCTGTGAAGTTCCAGTTTCCCTGAAGTCCACAGCAAAATTCCCATTGACTCAAGCAGAGCCAGGACTTCCTATCAGTCCCCAAGAGATCAGCTGTGCTGAGAATTGTGAGCTGTGTGCATTGCAAAGACAAGTATCACCAACCCTTCAGCTTTCATTCACTCTTCTTGTGATTGTTTTTGCATATGGTAGTTTTAACTTTGTGTGCTTTACAGATCAAGAAGCCACCACAGCATTCAGGTTTTGTTTTATTTATTTCACGCAATAGCGAGGCACGCTTGATTTCTTTTTTTTCCAACCATAAGTGCTGCAGGGATGGAAATAAGATAAAACATCATAATTCATCTGGTTTCCCACTCCCACCACCTAGCTCTCTTTGTAATTACCCATTTGTTGCAGCTCAGTTACTAAAACTTTTCTCTGCTCCAAAATAAGCTTCAGACCTTGTTTCTTCAGCTTCAGTTATACATTATCCACAGAGTTTAAACTGTTCTTGCCTTAGTGATGCATGAATAGAACCTGAAGACAAATGTAGATTTGGATGAATTGCTGTCCCCATAAGGAGAGCAGTTGACCATGGGAAGGCATTGCAGTTCTTGGCAGCAATGCTCCTGAGAGCTACCACCATCAGATCCTCTAGCCTCCACAGTCACATAGCAAAGACTACATAAAGCTCTGAGCTATAGGAAATTTTGCAAGTTTTGTTTGCATTGGTTCTTGTGATTTTTGCCTTTGAGTTTTCCATATAGGTGTTTTTGCACCTCCCGAATTTCACTTTGAGTTTCAGGTTTGAACAAGAAAGTTAAAAGCTCAAATCGAAAGTCACTTGAAATCATCAGATTTCATTTCCAAAACCATAAGTGGGTTTCAAGTCATCTGAAAGGTGCAAATTAACGAATTTAAGTAAAACCTACAACAGACAGTTTTACATCTAAATGCAGAGCAACTTGAAAGGAGGCAAGTTTTGTGTGGTTCTGCAAGAAACATTTCATGCAGCAGTTCTCTCGGGCTTACTCTTGATGTGTGTGGAGAAATGTGCTCTCTGTGCTCGCCTAAGATGTTGCAATACTCTAATATGCCAGATAATATTTTTCTTTAAACCTCTGCTTAATATCTCTCCTCCTTACTCTCTCTGGAGAAGAACCAGCACCAAGACCCCTGGGCAATGAAATTTCATAATAATTTCCCAGAAGTCTCCTTTCTTCTTTTAGGGCCTAAGGGGTTCCTGGCTCATGGTTATACACCATCTGTCATTATCTACTAAGACTAAAATGCCAAGGATGGCCTTCAGCTGTCAGCTTTGCCCCTCTGAACAGGGTGTTACAGGATTTCTCATTCAGCATTTCCAGTCACAGGAGAGGGGAGATTCTTTCATTCAGAGCAGGGAATAGCATCCACAGCTGCAGAACACAGGAGGCCCAGGGAACTTCCTAAGGCCAGCAGCTGTGGAAGCAAATTTTGGCTGGACTGGTCCATTATTGTTGATGAACATAAAGCCCGAAAATCTGTTTCAGGAAAGAATGCATATGCAAAGTGGTCTCATATTTAGATATACAACTAATGATAATTAAACCTTGTTTTAATGTTATGCTCAATACTTCTAGCATTAATAAAATAATGCCAGCTGTTGTAGTGAAGTCGTTAAAAGATAACTCAGAGCTGCCACCACCTCCCTTCTCAACTAAACCAATGCACCAGTGCAGTAGCAATCACGACTTGAAAATGCTGTCACAAGCATGAAGTTAAACTAAGGTAGACATCTCTTCTTTCACTCTGTAGTACGTACAATGTTGGGACGTTCAGTTTTTACTCATACTGGGTAAGTACCAACTACTTACCAGCCTGTATCATCCAGCAGAACAGCTGTATGTCCAATCTCATTGCAAATACTCTTCTTAGGAGAAGACAGTGAAATCGAACATGGTGTTCAGCACTACACTTTTTTAGTACTTCTGCCTCTGCCATTACGCACAGCCCTGAGGATGGGAAGATTTCCTGGCAGTCTGTCACTAAATTTCTTGAGACTTCTTGGGCTAACTCTGGGCTAGCTCATGATGGGTTTGCACCTTGACTTCAACTCCTCCTATAGCACAGAGTCAACTCCTGCCTCACTTCACATAGACGTGTGCTTAACTCATGACCCTCTGATATTCCCAATACACATAACCCCAGAAATGGCTAGAAAGAAATTTTCCCCAACACATTCAGGCAGACACTTGACACAAATTTTCCATTCCACTCCAGTTTCAGTCTGAGGTGAAGCAGCAAAGACTGCCCCTCCAAATCTAACGTTCAGCAAAGCAGTGGTAGATTCTGTGTTCCCTACTTCATACCCTGTGGAGTAAGCCAAAACTTAAGAAACAGATTTGCTCAACGGCTGAACAACAGAGGCAGAAATAGATCCATTCAGCAAGGAGAGCCACTGAGAGAGAGAAAGTGAGAGAGAAAGTCATCAGCTTCCTGCTGCTGGTTATGCAAGTAAGAAAACAGCACGAACAATGGAAGCAGCAGAACAGGATTACACTGGGGTCCTCTGGTTTAGTTCCCAAATGGTTGCTAACAGATGCCTCTAAGTAAAATTTGCTCCATGGTGCTGCTGCCTTATCACTCTGGAGCCACATACCCCACGCAAGATTTGGCAAACTGCTTCTCCTTGTCTGCTTCACATACCCAGGCTGAGACCCAGACGTCAACTGGCACATGCAGGGGGCCAAAATCCATTGGCTTCCCATGTTTTGGACCCATCCCTAGAACTGTTAATTGTTCCTTAAGCAGCACTGGCCTACCAGAAAGCATCTCCCAAACCACGCCTGTGTGGTTATGAGAAAAGTGCAGATGAGAAAAGGACTCATAAATAGTGGGTCAACTGAGAAGCAGAACAGTAGGGAAGACCACATGATAAGCACAGGAGTAGAGGGCAGAGAGGCAGGAGAGGACACTGAAGGACAGGGAAAAAAAGGGACAGATCATGGGAAGGGACAGTGAATTTAGGGCACAAGAACATAAAGGGAATACTATGACATGGTGGCTTTCAACCTATGGTTTGAACACAACACATTATAACATTGCTTGTGACATAGGAAATCAAAATATTCTGAGGAGAGATGGAAAACAAAGTCTGATATTCCCAGTAGTGTGATCCTTCCTCAGGGTTGTTGTCAGTATTTGTCTCTCTCAGCTTGCTGTTACGCTTCATCTCCCTTAGGTAAAAGTTAAAATGACTCCACTTGATTGCCCTCTAAATTTATTTTTCTTTTTTGATGGCCTTATCTCTGGTCAGAGGAATTTGGCCCTGGAGCTGGCTAGCTCTAGGTGGCTACAACATGTGTAGGCACATTCTGCCATCAAGATAAAATGGTCACAGCACATTTCACTACAGACAAGTGAAGACCACACAGAATGTCCCCAGCACTGCACGTAGCTGAACCAGCCTCTGGTTCTTAGAGCTGTTCGTTTTGGTGCTCTCAACAGAGAAGGTGGCAGGCACACAGAGAGATGCTCACTGCTTCTTTCTGGAGTGATCCTGTTCTGAGAGTATAACCTTAACTTCTCGAAGTGCAAGTCTGCCATGCTTCACAAGTACCCAATAGAGCACAGAAAAATTAGATTCCTGCTGGAGATCACATGAAGGAAAAGACCCTCCTGTGAGAATCAGAAGATAATGAAATTTCTTCATTCCTAACCAAATAAACACTGGGATGTTTATTCTCTGGCCTCCATTTCATGTACATGATGATTTTGAAATATTTAGGTTTGTTTTTTAATATGCAGCAAGATGAATGGTCCTTACACAGCCCCTTTTCTCCCTGCCATACACATACACCAAAAAAAAACCCCAACCTAGCAAGAAACTTTCTTCCACATCCTTCCTTTGTGGTTGTGGACCCCTCTGGGGCTGGCAGAACTCCCAGCAGAGCCAAATGAACACTTGGCACCACTTTCAGTCAGAATATGATTATGCCCATTTCTTACAGCAGGCAGAGAGTTAATTGAACAGAGTTGGAGATCTATTGTAGGAGACAGGAGTAAATCAAATTATATGAAAACATTCCCACGGTTTTGATTTACTTCACAGAAAGAAGCAAAATATTAGACATCTTATATTACTTCACGTTTGCCTGGAGGGCAAATGTGAGGTAAATGTTCAGAAAATTCTAAAAATAAGCCCCTTCTAAGTTTTGTATGAGTTCTGCGTTACTGAGAATACAATGCTATTCTAAGATGCTGAATAGCTGCCTATAATCCTGTCTCAGGGGCCTGTAGATTCCACTGGTCTAGATGGGCAAAACTTTGCAAAACTCAAAACTGGAAAGCTAATTAAAATTGTAAACAGGAGGGTTCTCGAAGCGGTAAACTGGGCAAGTTTGTAGTGTTGCTGACATCTACTGAGAGAATGCAAAACTGCACATTTTAGTAAGTGGATGAGGGAAGGGCTCTAACTCGTTTGCTATTTTAGTTTTCAGCTGCATTTCATGCATGCTTGCATATTTAGTTATTACTTATCGATATTCACTTAAAATCGTAGAGTAGTTTGGGCTGGAAGGGACCTTAAAGATCATCCAGTTCCAACCCCCCTGCCACGGGCAGGGACACCTCCCACTGAATCAGGTTGCCCAAAGCCCTATCCAGCCTGGCCTTGAACACCTCCAGGGATGGGGCAGCCACAACTTCCCTGGGCAACCTGGGCCAGTGCCTCACCACTCTCATGGTGAAGAAATTCCTCCTTATGTCTGGTCTAAGTCTTCCCCTCTCCAGTCTATACCCATTGCCTCTCATCCTATCACTCCATGCCTTTATAAACAGCCCCTCCCCAGCTTTCTTGTAGCCCCTTCTTGTACCAGAAGGGCACTATAAGTTCTCCTTGGACCCTTCTCTTCTCCAGGCTGAACAACCCAGCCCTCAGATCATCTTCATAGCTTCCTCTGAACCTGTTCCTACAGCTCCATCTTCTTCTTATGGTGAGGATTCTAGAACTGGACACAGTACCCCAGATGAAGTCTCACAAGAGAGGAATAGAGGGGCAGATTCCCCTCCCTTGCCCTGCTGGCCACGCTTCTTTTGATGCAGCCCAGGACACAGTTGGCCTTCTGGGCTGCAAGCACACATTGTCTGCTCATGTTGAGCTTCTCATCAACCACTTGTTTCATTTAAGGTCAGTGAGTCAACAGAGATGTCATAGGGAATGTTTAAGAGGAAATTCAGGAGTGGCTGTACCTCTTAAAGGAATGTCGCAGACTTGTTCCAAAAGTCTGAATGCCCAGATTGATGCACAGTACCAGGTATATCAGAACGCATGCCCGTTCATACATACTGCATACATAATGCACAAAAAGCCCTCAATTAGTGGCAGCTGAAGCCAAAAATCCACATAATACTGCATTTAGGAAACCATGCTGTACACATGATATTCAATGTTTATATATCATATGTTCCCTATAGGAAATGGAAAATTTAAACTATGGCAGGAATAAAAATGTCACCGCTATGAGAATGGTACTCCAAATAATAATTCAGAGAGATTTTCTGATCTGAGTGCCTATGGTCATGATGACATATGGCAAATACACTATTCAGGCAGTTAAAAAAAAAATTGCTGGTATCTCATACATTATAAAGCATCTTCTTTTCCCATGCTGAAGAAAGTAGAATCCATAGCCATCCTTACTGCCACAGAATAATCATCATTGCTTACAGATCTCATGTCTAGGGATTTCATTTTACAAAGTTACCAGGAAAGGTCTGCCTATCTCAGTTTGGGTAACAGCAAAAGTAACTTACAGTGTGGGAAAGTGAAGAAACAATTTGTTAAATTCTAATGGAGTTGGAATCAGTCAGGGTGATAATGACTGTGAGTGGATTTGTGTTTCTCCACTTCTGGGTGAATTTCTCATCATTTAAGTGAGACTGAATTTACAGGATTATAAATAAAAACTAATTTGGCCAATAAATATTTGTAATATGGGGTAACACTAGCAATAAAGCAGCTTAATTAATTTGCTTTTTGTAATGAGAAAAACATCCACAATCAGAATTAAATAGAGAATCATAGAATCATAGAATCACCAGGTTGGAAAAGACCCATCGGATCATCGAGTCCAACCATTCCTATAAAACACTAAACCATGCCCCTCAGGACCCCGTCCACCCGTGCCTTAAACACCTCCAGGGAAGGTGAATCAATCACCTCCCTGGGCAGCCTGTTCCAATGCCCAGTGACCCTTTCTGTGAAAAACTTCCTCCTAATGTCTAGCCTAAATCTCCCCTGACAGAGCTTGAGGCCATTCCCTCTTGTCCTGTCCCCTGTCAC
>WAAB01016156.1:58062-71246 GCA_013389865.1 Piaya cayana
AGGCTGAGGGGAGACCTCATTGTTCTCTACAACTACCTGAAAGGAGGTTGTAGAGAGGAGGGAGCTGGCCTCTTCTCCCATGTGACAGGGGACAGGACAAGAGGGAATGGCCTCAAGCTCTGCCACGGGAGATTTAGTTTTATTAGTATTTGATAGAATCAACTCCAACCATTCCTGTCAAACGCTAAACCATACTCCTTAGTACCTCGTCCACCCCAACTCCAGGGAAGGTGATAGGAATGGTTGGACTCAATGATCCAATGGGTCTCTTCCAACCTGGTGATTCCATGATTCTAATGAATTCTCCAGAGACATACAAGAAATAGATTTCAAGGTAATATGCTGTCTGCAATAAAGGCATTTAATTCCAGCTGAGTTCTACACTCACCCAATCATTGGATGGTGTGATTTCAGAAGGAACCAGACTGCAAATCCAGAGTACCTTGAGGTAATTCCTTACTGGCTCTCTTTTTACGTTCTGATGTGATTTGTGCTCTGCACGGCTTTTTCAGAAGGGGCTTCTCAAATGTGTATAAGAAGCACTGGCACTGAGCTCCTGGCTGTGCCTTTCACTTTGTGCTCAGACTTCTAAAAACTGCAGAGCATGGTGCTCAAGATGGCAACATCTAAGCCACAGAAAATCTCTTAATGAAATGCCATTTATATCATCATATCAATACATTTTAAATGGGCATTTAGGAGGGTTAAGTATCTGGCAAAGCAAAATCCCACAGCCTGGACCTTGGACAGAGTTCTAATGCAGTATTATATTTTAAAACACACAGATCAGAAATAAAGGTGAGGGAGCACATAGGCTTGAACAACTGTTCCTGAACAGAAATAATTTCCTTATTCTATTATAAATCTATTTCTTATTACCTAAAAAGAACGTTGAAAAATTTGGCTTTCTAGAAATGACCCAGTTTCAAAGACAAGTCTCTGAAAAGCTTGTTCTGGCTTGCACTCATTGAAAACCAAGGCTCTCAAATTAATATCAACATTTTGGCAATTCTAATAACAGAGACTGCCAAAAGTATGTTGTCTATCAAACGTACACAGAAGAAAGATGTTAGAATATTAAGAACAGATGTCACAGATATCTCGAAAATGCTCATGTTCCCCAAGTACTCCGCAAGGCAAGATGCATAAAAGCTCACAGAAGATTAGATTAATGCATTTTGTCCAAATGCTTCCAAATGCCACATAGGTATGTGAACTTACATATAAAATACGTACGTTTAAAGATGTTAGAAAGGAAGGATTGTGTCATAATTTGATAATAGCTTTGTAGCTTAAAATTTAGGGATTTCACAGTTCAATAACATAGTAAGGAGTACTTTTTATAGTCTTGTTATTTAGAGCATTTAGTTCTGTTTCAAAGAAAGCGTGCAACATTTTCCAGTTATTGAGCATTCATTTCTCTACATTTCAATTATTATAACACTGATGAAGGAAGTTTACAAACCAAAAACTCCTATTAGAAAAACTTCTACACAACCTAATGAAAGTCATCTTTACATAACAATAGCTTCTTTTCTGCAATTAAAAGACCACTTAGAAAACCTAAATATCTTGAGAGTTTATTTGAGCAGGCCCAGAATGAGCTTTCATCCACCGCTGTAGTTATTTTCAGTACTGATAATTCCAAACAGCAAAAATTAAGCCAGTTTCCAAACAGTAAATCATGGGGATTGGCCAATGTACTTATTTGTTTGTAAACATAGAACACATTGGATTCTTTTTAACTGACACAACTAAGAAAAGATTTTACTTCTAGAAATGATGTTTCCGGATTTTAGGCATACAAAAATCACCTTACACAAATGAAGCTGAAATTTTCTTATATAACAGATTCAGGTGATGAACTGTTAGAGGGGGAAAAAAAAGTAAAATAAAACCAAAAAAAACACATGCAACCCCAGGAAAAAAAAAACGAGTAACCCCCCCCAAAACCCTTTTGAATACAATAACAATAAAATAATGGGCAATGACAACACTGTTTCTTATGGAATTATATTTTCAAGTCAACAACCAGGAATCTTGAACAGAGCAATTTGAGATAATGTGTTTGATTTTTTAATTTTCTTACTGAAATCAGTAGTTCAGTAAGAAGTGGATCCCAACTCTATAAAATATGCCACTAATCTGCATTCGTTTGAGCAATCAGGGCTAAGACTTGTCTTTAAGTTTAAACCTGTATGCATGTAAACTGTTTTCTGAGGTGAAACACTAACTATTTGATGTTAAAATGAATGTGCTGAACTCAGAAATGTGATGTCGTGAATGACATTAGAGTAATGTAATAATTAAATAATAAAACGGTAGAATCATAATGTAATAACAGCAACAACAGTGACATAGAATCACAGAATGGTTTGGGTTGAAAGGACCTTAAAGCCCATCCAGTTCCAACCCTCCTGCCATGGGCAGGGACACCTCCCACTGGATCAGGGGGCTCAGAGCCCCATCCAACCTGGCCTTGAACACCTCCAGGGATGGGGCAGCCACAGCTTCCCTGGGCAACCTGGGCCAGGGCCTCACTGTCCTTATTGTGAAAACATTACTCCTCGTGTCCAGTGTAAATCTGCCGCTCTCCAGTTTATACCCATTGCCCCCCATCCTGTCACCACAAGCCTGTGTAAACACTCCCTCCCCAGCTTTCTTGTAGCCACTTCAGGTACTGGAAGCTGCTCTAAGGTCTCCTCAGAGCCTTTTCTTCTCCAGGCTGAACAACCCCAACTCTCTCAGCCTGTCCTTGTACGGGAGGTGTTCCAGCCCTCAGATCATCCTTGTAGCCTCCTCTGGACCTGTTCCAACAGCTCCACCTCCTTCTTACGTTAAGGATTCCAGAACCGAACACAATACTCCAAATGAGGTCTCACAAGAGAAGAATAGAGGGGCAGAATCCCCTCCCTCACCCTGCTGGCCACACAACATTTTCTGTTCTTTCAAGCTTTTAAAACATTTCTTCTTACCACATAATGCTGGCTGGATAACAGTGACTCAGTGTTGACAACGACAACAACTTTCCCTCGGCTGAGGGGGCACCAGGTGCCATCACAGCATTGCTGGACACCATCTACCAAGCTCCAGCCCATGAAGGCAAGCTGCCTTCCTGCAGCACCACTCGGTAAAACATGTTTTATTTCCATGAGCACCAACATGTGAGGGCTTCATTGAAAAGGGATGGATTTAAGCCCCTTTTTGTAAAGAACACATTTCCAGGCTTTTCTCACTTCTCTTTTTTTAAAATCACCCCCTTACAATTACAGACAAGAACACAAACTCGGCATTTACAGATGGCTGAGTTTTTTTCTCTTTGAATAACCTGGTTATCTCCAGTTTCCACAGCAATCCTATGAGTGTTTACATTGGTTTTTTTAATTTTTTCTCTTTTAATAATACAAAGCAGACGTGGTGCATCTGATTTACTTCAGGAGGTAGCCGGAGAGGAAGGGTGCTCCAGGCTCCTCCACGGAATGCGCCGAGGGGAGTGGAAGGGGGTGCTGTGGTCGGAGTTATTTATTTTGTTAATAACTTCAGACCCCAAGGGCCCCATTCTCATCCTCCCTGGCTGCTCTCCAGACTGAGGCTGTCAGCCAGAGAGAGTGTAATATCTTCAGGCTATGGCCCATTTAAAGTTTTGCTTCAGGTCTCGCTGAGCTTTTCCTGCAGCTCGGGGGAGGCCACACCATCCTGCCTTGCCACGTAATGGCCATCGATACCAAGGGCCCAGGTCCCTAGGTTCTCCCACAGAGCTCATCCCCGTTGCACCTACAGTGTCCAGCAGTCCCTCACCTGGGACTCCTGGCACACGCTGGCCATGAGGACGGCTCTTCCCAGCCTCAGCAACCCAAGACCCGCCGTGCAGCCCAGCCACCATCCCCATTTCTGTCACCCTGAGTTTTCCTCCGCTCACAAACAAAATTCTTGGGGCCAGTCCTTGAGATCCAGGTTTTCCCTAGAGCCCCAACCCCAGGTGACCTGCAGGGTCACCTGCTTTCAAGGGTTTCTATTCCTGCTTTCTACGGTTTCTATACCTGCTTTTAATGGTTTCTATTCCTGCTTTCTACAGTTCCCTTCTTCTTAAGTTCACACAGGAGGTCTGATGCTTAACAAAAGTATCATGAAAAAAAATTAGACAGTTAATTGCATGATTATGTCAGATAGCCTATCTTGACAGAATGCCATAAATCCACAGAAAAAATGTTTTAATGTTGGCATTGAGCCATTACCCAGCAACTACAAACATATTCTTCAAGCAATGTGAACGGAAGCAATATCAGGTAGGGTTGCATACACCTGTATTTTTCAGTTTAAAAAAAAATATTAGTTTTACAACCCTCTTAAGCAATATTTAAAATGCATCTTGCTCAGTTACTCTACCAACATGAGGCTACACTACCTAGCACAACATCATTCATCAGTATGACTTCATTAGCCCAGGTAGAGCTGGGTGCTAATGAAGCTCTATTGTCTCCAGCACCCTGACAAGCCAGCCAGCTTTCTGGGGTGCTCCTGGTGCCATGTCGATGTCTCCAATGGCATTACACCAGGAATGCACTATAAAAATATATAAATAAATGCACTATATAAAAATCTAATTAAAATTTTCAAAGCCCAAACCAAGTTCCAAACAAGGTCATTTTTATGGCAAAAAAAATAGTTTCTATCTTAAATTTTAAAATTACTATGGCAGCCTCGGCCCATTGGCACAATGACCCAAGCCATGAAATGCCTCATAACGGCACAGCTCAGCCCTGCAGCAGGAAACAGGGTGGTCACGGGGTTATATCAACTGTCCAGCTAGAAGCACAAATAAGGATGTTACTGAGTTGATGACTCAATCAGAGAGAAATCCTAGTTTTAACCACCCAGCCCCAACCACAAACAGAACACTACTGGGCAGGCTGTACACACTGGTTCTGACCGTCCCCATTTGTTCCAGCTGTTCTGAAAAACACTTTTCTCTGGTGGGCTGGATCTGGTATTGCTTGTCATTATGCAGCTGACATAAAATCATAAAGGTAGGATAATCAGCAAACTAGCTGCTCCAGCTACACAGGCAGGACTAAATTCAATATCCACATGGTATCTTGATTGAATTAGTACTGTTGGGTGCTCATGTATTATAAAGCACCAGTATTACTAATAATAAAACCGTAACCTGGAAAAACAATTCCTGCTGCAGTGGTAGGCTGTAAAGTGGAGTATGACCTTCAGTAAGTCTCCTGGTTCTCCACTGGCTAGACCAGCCAGGTGGTCCTTGATCAAAGCCCACGTACAATGTATTTAAATGTGAACTGATCCAGTGCAGCCCTATGACTCCTACAAACATCCTCTTCTATTACTACCACAGACATGAATCTCACTGCAGTGTTCAGGCAAAAAAGTATGGATTTCATATCAAGTTCCACAACGAAGTGTAATCTAACTCTCATGTCTCCTCTACTCCTACCAGCAAAGCTATTTACTTAGACATCAGTTTAGCAGAGAACATCTAAGTATCGGCTAGTTTTAAAGGCAAGCGTCACACTCCCTTTTCCTAGCACATGGGTGGAAAAGGTGTTCTAGGTTTTCATCCTATTCTCTACATCTTAGAGACTCCAAATTTTTTGGAGTTATCCTTTCTTACACACCAACACTCAAAAGAGCAAACCAAGTTCTCTGGAGCACTTGCCTCCTAAGCTGGCGCAGAGAATTACGGACCACATACATGGGTTAGACAAATGTGACACAGGCTGAAACACAAACTGTTGCTTCCTCCAGACCTATGAAAGTTTATCTCTCATCTCCCTGTTGTTAAAAGGCAGGAAATGTGCAGTTCTGGTGACAGTCTCCCACAGATCCACAAATAAAAAGCACCATGATCTGTCTAGCACAAACCAGGAGTCAGAGCCTCTTTTCTGTCTCATAAGAGACATATAATGTGTGAAATCTGAAATGATGCTTTGCTGATTCCTTTTATGCTAAAATCCAAACACAATAGATAACCATGAACAACAGCTTGTAAGACAGAGAACTGAACTCCTCTGAATATCTGGCTAATATAGCTCCCCCATACTCCGTTTTGCAGGACTCTGAAATCCTAAAAACAATATATGCTTCTTGCTGGGTTCCTTTTTTGGTGGCGCTTTTGTGGTTATGGGGTTTTTTGTTAATAAAGTGCTGTTTATAAAGTGGCAAGTTGTAGCTTTACCAAATAATGAAATATTTAATTGATTAACATTTTTTCTACATCTTGCTTTTATTTCTTTTTAAAACTTTCTCTGCATATAAGGTAGGTGTGTGGCACCTCTGTACTAAAGTCAACGTGTATGTACTTAAAGGTTGTTTGGGTCTCTAAAAAGCCTAATAATAATAATTGAGGAAATAAAAATACACAAATAGCGGAATGACTTAACGTTTTAAATGTACACATGTCAAGTGTCTCAAAAGCCAACAAGTACAACCCTATAAAGTTCACTGGAGTGCTGGAGTTAGGGTGTGGGCTGCACACAAAGCAATGACAGCACACCCTGATTACCCGTTTACCTGGTCAGCACCAAGCTGTTCTCTGCCATCAGTTCTTTGTCCAGTGGAGTTCTAGGCACCTGCAGAAGCGAACCTAACACCTTCCCATAGGGAATCATTTAATAGGTAATTCCTCTGTTACAATCTATATGTATGTTCCATTTAGCTTCAACCATTAAGCTTTATTCCCTGTCTTTCGTCAAATGCATCTCACCAAGTAATAAACCTTTAAATAAATTGACTTCCCCCTCAACATTCCTGTAACAATGCACTGTCTGAACTATAACACTACAAATTTCTGGTCCATAGTTTTAGCTATAAGGAATTAGGTATTATAATAAATACAAGGTTAAAACTAGGGGAAATTAATTACCAAGCTATAGATCAATGAGCAAGAGGTGAAACTGCTGAAGAGATGCTCTTATTAGATTATCAGACTCAGGGCTGATTTATAACTTTCACTGTGCTTCCTTATCCATCATTTTTATAGCATGTGGAAAGGGTTACAATGCACAAATTGCCTATTTTAATTAACACTGAAGTTTTAGATAGGCTCAGATCAGGATAATCAGGCTAGGTTACTTTTTTTTCCTAAAACACCAAAGTAGAAAACATTTTATTGATCCAGGAGAGCTGTGACAGAACTGAATAATGCAAACCACTCACCAGTTTAAAGCTTCCAGATATACTTGCCTACAATTTGCCCAGAAATGAGAACAAGATGAGGAGAAGTCCTGCCAAAAAGGCCATGGGAGTCCTCATAGCAAGGGCAAGATGCATGAGCAGCTGGTGGTATACTAGTACAGTGGTGTCCCTGTTCAGTCTGGAGAAGGGAAGACTTCAAGAGGATTGAACAGGACCTACAAGGGGGTAATCAAAAGATAGAACCAGGCATAAGCTGAAACAAGAGAAGTTCAAACTGGATTTAAAGGCAAATATCTACCCACACACAGGAGAACAGTCATACATAGGAACAGGTTGTCATGAGAGTCTGTGTAGTCTCCATCGTTGGAGATTTTGCATACCAGGTTGGATTAGAGTCCTGAGCAGCCTCATCTGGCCTCATAGCTGATTCTGCTTGATGCAAGGGGTTGGCCAAGAGCAAACTCCCAACAGCTCTTCTAACCTGAACCACCACACGAATGCAAGTTTGACTCAGGACACAACAATTTTGACAACTAGCATAGAAGAGAACCTCTGAATCGTACTCCAATATGATTCTGCCCTTCCATCTCTGAATTGGATAATGACCTGTAGGTCAATCTGACACTGCACAGTTGCCTAAAACTTTCTTAACCTGTTGGTATAGCAGAACTCAACCAGCGGCTCAATAACATGGGCAGCCAGCTTATGCTAGCACTTGTGCTGGTAAAAGCCAAGATAAGAACCTGTAGGAACATGTGCTGATGTTGACAGCCTGGGATGTGAAGAAGCATAAATTAAACTGCAAGTGGTGATGAAGACTACTAAATCTTCAATACTCTTCAGAAGAATCCCTCAGTTTGTCTGGGGCCCCTGGCACAAAAATACAGATCATACAAAGTAGTAGTAGTAATAGTAGTAATATTGGTGTTTCGATATATGTGTATATAACTCTGCAGCCTCAGATACACAATCAATTCATTGTGAAATAAGTGGGTTTGCAATTATAGCCTGCACTAGAGGCTTTTCTAAGGAAAACAAAAGCTACACAAAAATGAAGCATGCTTTTGCTAACCATTCCCTCATCATAGTTGTATTAACAGGATCAGATCTGGACTGCAACCCAAGCTTCATTCAGTGATGTAGTTTCATTCTTTTAAATACTTCTGGATATACAAACATCTCTTCCCTGTCTGTAAGGGATACCACATTCTTAACACTACCACATTACCAAAAGTAAAAGGGTAAAGTAAAAAAGATGAGGAAAGAATCTTTTAAAAATACTGAGAATGACTTTTAAAATTATTATTATTTATTATTTTCTTTTCAGCACAATTTAAGTGGTTACCGTAGCTCAAACGAATTACAGTGCACTGCCAGGATTTTCAGAAAAGGCCCTTCCACCCCAGGAAAAGTTCAGTTGCATTCAGCTTTAATGGCTCTTGGCAAGCTTGCACTATTGTTTTTGTACAAACAGAAGTAAATTTGATATAAATAAAAAATGGAACTTTATGTGAATGAAGCAAACATCAAATTCCTGAAACTTCAAAAGAAATTCTATCCCTGAATAATTAACTATGATATATTTATAAAACTAGAATAATTGAAAACAGAATTCCAAGTTGATTCATGTGGATTGTGCTGAAATATTTATTATTGCAAGTCCAGAAGACCTGTCTGGGTTTTGTCACTGGAAATATCTAAACTCAGTGTCCAGATGTTTATTTAAGTTGCTCCCACATAGTTCTAATGTCAATTACCAGAGGTTATCAGAGAGCATCACTGTGTATCTTCCTTGACTAATATTCTCATTTCTTCTGCATCTTTGATGTTTTCTTTCATTAAAATTCCTGGCTCACAGCCACTAAAATCTGCCATGCAGGCAAAAACTGGTCTGCAGACATGACATGCAATGATGCCCAATGTCTGTGCAAGGATAATATTTATCATCACTATCATTTAGAGCAGTAATATAACCAGTACAATGCCAATTCAAAGCAGCTCAGATAAATACATGTGAAACCAGGGAATAATTGCTTCTAACCAACATGAAATAACTTGGGTCAGTAAAGAAAATATTATTTCATATAATGAAGATTTTGTAAATCTGTTTGGTTTGGGTTGTTTGGTTTGGGTCTTTTTTCCCCTTCAAGAAAAAGCAGGGGGAAAGCCAACAACAAAGTAATTTCACACATAATTACAAATGGAGTTGATGGATCTGTAACTCTGGAAACCACAACTACATTGAGGATTTTATAGTAACCAGGAGACAGCAAAGGCCACTCATAACAGTGACTTAAAAAAAAGAGCTTATCACACATTGTCTGAAGATTTCCTACATTCAAATGCAAGTAGTTGGCTAACACAGTTCATTTACATATCTGTTATCTGTTGCCCAAAACCAGGTATTTCATTTGGATTGTAGGCAAATTCTGGAAGAATTATTTTTAAAGATTTTTAACAAAACAGAAGAAGAAAATCAATGCTAATTCAATACAAATGGAAGTCGAGGTATAAAATGACTGGAGAAAATAGCGCCAATCCCACTTCACATTTTCATGTTAGTATCAAAAGATATCAGGTTCCTCTCTTTGCAAGGAATGTTACCCACTTCAGTTCTTATCCATCAGTAAGAGATAAACACCTTGCAACTTCAATGGATAACGGTTTAAATGACCATGCAATTTACTCCTCTCCCTCTACTGTCAGTTGGGGAAGACGTATTCCCCAAGCAGACGAAACCCTAAAAGCAAAACATTCAGCCTTGCTGAGAGTCATTCACCCTCACTGTGGTCTTCTACAAACACTGTCACTGTACCTCCAGATTCAGCTGTAATTCTGTGTGCATGGTAAAAAAAAAATCCCATAGCTTCCTGTAGAATCACAATTTGTACTTGTTGCAGCACTGGTTGCACGCGAGCCACATGCACGGAAGGGCAGCACAGGAGTTAGTTTCAATTGAGGAATGGATGGAGAAGACGACACTCTGCTATAACCAGAACTATGGTACTCCCACCACTGTCTGACTGATCTCTGAGTAAATTAAATGTATACGTTACTACCACCAAGTAACAATTGAGAAAACTCTTAGGGAAGGGGAGGAAGCCAATAGAAGAATAACAGACAGAAATTTTGCAACTGAAATTTCTATCCAGGAGAATCCTAAAAGAGTTTGGGTTGGAAGGGACCTTAAAGATCATCCAGTTCCAACTCCTCTGCCATGCGCAGGGACACCTCCCATTAGATCAGGCTGCCCAAGGCCCATCCAGCCTGGCCTTGAACACCTCCAGGGATGGAGCAGCCACAACTTCCCCAGACAACCTGTGCCAGTCCCTCACCGCTCTTATAATGAAGAAAGTGTACAAAGACTATCTCCTACCAAGTGCTCAACTCCAGAGACTCAGCAAAACTTTGGACTGCAACTATTTGCCATGTTATATTGCTGTCCTGATCTAATACACAACTACATTAATACCAGCTGTGTGGACAGAGGCACAAAATACGAATATGTTCATTAAGCATTATGGCCCCACTTATTTCCCTCATGACTTCAGTGGAGATGTGCCAAGCCATGCATGACACAATTATGGTACCTGATACCAAACCTGGAAGAAAAGCAATGAAGATGCCTCTTAGTACAAATTCTTACAAATTTCCCTGTCAAGAAACCTTTCTTATACTTGATGCTGCAGGACACATTCACTCTTATTTGGATGATTAAAAGTGAAATGCTTAGTTCAATGATTTGAGCAAGTTGAAAATCAATTTGCTTCCCACACACATTTCACTGTGCTCATTTGTGTCATCTCCTCACATTCAGCAATTGGTTCACAACTTTTATTCACATATTCCCATGCACACAGAGATTAAACTAAACACAGAGCCAATATCTCAGTTCAACAGAGCCCTTGCACATAAATATTCCTAGTGGAATAAAGCTTTGACTTCAGTGCAGGCTTTCATGCTTCATCAAATCAATGGCCAATTTAACAAAATCTTAATAACCAAATGATCAAAACAGATGATTTTAAAAAGAGGTGAGTAAATGCCTCTAAAGTTTTGTATACATATGGAGTAATAATTACAGTATTTAGAAAGGAGTCAAAAGGAGCTAGACATTCATATCCCACGGAAAGTCAAAGCGAGTGTAAAATGTTTGGATTACAGTCAGCTCACATTTACCTCACACAATGTCAGCAGTGACACAGCACTGCAGAAGTGCAAGAATAAAACACAATCATTAGCTTATCAAAAATAAAAAAAAAAACCACAGCAAAATACATGTTGCTTTCACACAGCTGTCTTTTCTACTTCCCTCCCTCCACCCCACAGAACGTGGGAGTTCACAACCTAAAAACAAACATTAGGAAACCAGGAAATCTCTGTGGTCAACTCCACACATACCACCCTACAAGCAGTGGACTTGGAACAAAACATGAACGACAAACTCAGGAAAAACACAGTTCTGTTAGCACCTCCCTGGACCATGCAAAACCTACCCCTGCAAATTTGTCCTTACAAGACAGTTTGGAGAAACTACAGTTCTTCCACTATTCTGAAAAAGCAGCAAGGCTGGTAAAGCAGAGAAAAGCCACCTTTTCTTACAGCAGAGTCCACAGGGTAGGGCACAGATTTTCCAATGCAGGACTCCCTTTCCCTGTCCCCTTTATGCCATTCCATTGATCCACAAGGCCAAGAATTCTTTGCAATTCCTCTGGCCCAAGGGTACTCCTAGCAGGCACTAACTTTCTAAAGGCAGGTGTTGAGCCAAATGCCACTCGAACTAGGCCAAAATTGTTTGAACATGATTCCACTCCAGATGATTTTCACTGGCAAAACCTAGCACGGCATGCAAGGGAGATTAGTCAGCCTCCTGGATGCAGGGAACTGGCTTTGCAGCGGAGCTGCACTAACAACCAGAGTCAGATGTCCACCTACAACTCAGGCCAGTCAGCTCCTATCTCCTCTGTGAGACTGCTAAATGCTGCCAGCTTGTGGTGCGTCTGTGATATGGGAACTGCCTGCAAGTTCCATACAGAAACCCCCAAACTACTGCCCAGGGCTACTCACAGCGCATAACCAGCTTTTGCCATGGCTTCCTGCTCAAGTTCCAATTTATCAGCCTGAAGCAGCTGGATATTCTTTTCCCTAAAGCATCCCTGTGGCAGGTTCAGAAATTCCACAGCACAGAGCCACGGTTTTCAAATTCTCTCGGTGTGCAGGCCCCATTTCCTCCACAAAGGAACTTGCAGCTTAGTGTCACTGACTTCTGTTTCATTGTATGGCCCTTAGAAGCCATCCACAAGCCATAAAATAGAAAACCACTAATGGAGCTGCTGGCCTGTCAGCTAGATCTAACTGTAAAAACCAGGAAAAGCTTGTGTCTTTTCTACCCTTAGTGACTCTTATAGTCCCCCAAAATAATTAAGTACAGCAGCATTTGTCTTTCTTGTTTAAAATGTTATTTCCCAGATATTAACAAACATTTAAGCTGCTAAGTCCGGTAGATCATGTTAACCACACAGCTGATAAGCCAGATCCCATGTTCTCTCCCTCAGGAAAGGTTACAGCACTTTCTTTTGGTGCAGTTTGGGGATCAGCTACTCCCAACGATGCAAAAATCAAGGGACTGCTGCACAAATACTTCTCATGTGCTACAGCTCTCATACTTTCAAGCACAACATTTAAGCTCTGTCTTTGTGCCATCTTTTAGACCTACATGATTAAAGCCTTTGACAGAGTTTCTTAGAGCATTCTGCTATGGAAACTGTCAGCCTCTGGCCTGGACAGGCGCACTCTCCTGTGTGGAAAACTGGTTGGATGGCCAGGCTCAGAGAGTGGTGGTAAATGGAGTTAAATCCAGCTGGAGGCCAGTTACAAGTGGTGTTCCCCAGGGCTCAGTGCTGGGTCCAGCCCTGTTCAATGTCTTCATCAATGACCTGGATGAAGGCATTGAGTGCACCACCCTTAGCAAGTTTGCTCCCTGGAGGAGCTTGAGGCCATTCCCTCTTGTCCTGTCCCCTGTCACT